>JAQIXO010000600.1:0-17778 GCA_034700305.1 Protaphorura armata
TATACAGTCTGGGGGGCCAGAAATTATTAATTGCGTGTCATCAGCGTATAATATTGTTAGACAATGGCGAACACAATGGGGTAAATCATTAATCATTAACGAGAAGAGTAAAGGTCCTAATATACTTCCTTGAGGGACACCAAGAATGACTTCTTTAATAGAAGATGTTTCGCCCTTAGAATTAACAACAAATTGATATCTATTACTAAGATATGACAAAAACCATTTAGGATCAATACCATATGAGTGTATTTTTGAAACTAATATTTTCCTTACAACTGTATCAAACGCTTTTTTGAGATCTAGAGACAAAATAATAGAAATGTGTTTACGTTCAAGGGCAAGAAGTAAATGATCAGTAATTGCTATATTAGCATGGGCAGTGGAATGTTTAGGTCTAAAACCAAATTGGCAATTGTGTAAAATTTTCTTTTTGTTAATATATTCAAAAATTTGTTCATAAACACATTTTTCAAGAAGCTTTGCTAGGGTTGGTAAGTTAGAAATAGGCATGAAATCACTAGGGCCTTGTGGGTTTGAGCATTTAGGATGCGGAATTACTTTTGATAACTTAAATGCAGACGGGAATTCACAGGTAAGAATACTTCTATTAAAAATGTTAACTATGGTATCAAAAATATGAGGGGCTTCAAGACTAAGCTTAAGAACTAGGGGGCAAATCCCAAGAACGTCAGTATTTGTGGAAGATTTGTCTTTCAAACTCTTCCAGGCCTTCAATAAACTGTAGGAATTAATTTCAGTCAGATAAAATGTTTCTGTACTGTAATTCTGATTACGACTGAATTGGATTGAGTCGGGATCAAAGTTCGGAGTAGTTATCGATATAAAATAATCATTGATCTCATTAGCACTAAAACTAATGCTACAGTTAATGTCTTTTCTTAATTTACAAATATTATTCATAAATTTAAAAACACCCTTCTGATCAATCAGCTGGTTATAGTGATTTCTTGTATCTTTAAGTAGAGCATGAGCAAAAGATTTCTTCAATCCTAACAGAGTATCCCGATTTTGTACAGTATCATTTAATTTGAATTGACGGTAAGCTATGTCTCTCATGTGTTTTAAAGAGTTGGATTCACTGGATAGGAAAGACTTTTTAGGATATTCAACAATATACTTATGAACTAGTGGAACACAGAGGTTGAAAATAGCCTCTAATTCGATACAAAGTAGCTGAAGTAATAAATCATGAGATTGAATCGTCAGGTCTAAGTTGATATTACAAATAAATGTCCCGAAAAGTTCATAGTCGATAGCCTTGACATTTCTAAAAGCGATAAGTTTTCTAGGAAACATAGGACGCATAATAAGCAGCTCTGTGTAAGTCAATGAGTGATCAGAAATTAGTGGGGGTAGTACTCCGAAATTTCGAACATTTGGAAATGAATTAGTAATAATTAAGTCTAAGAGACTGAGCCCACCCAAACCACATGGATATATACCCGGGTGCTTATGGGTGCTTTGGGTGCTTTCAAATATAACTCCATTTTAAGGTTAATTCAGTTCCGGATGTCCAAACTAGTGCTTCAAACAAAGTTTTAATCTGTATAATCAAATCGAAATGTAAAATCCAGAAGTACGAATTGTTCAAGTTATGCTTAGGTTAAGCAAATGCAGACTCCAATCCAAGCTAGTGTTAGAGTACCGGCTACCGGGCATTTTAATACATAGGGTCTTGAGGAAAGATATCGGATTTGACCCGGTTAGTATTCCAGCCCCGGTTACTATTCGGAAGTGATTTTACGATACTTTAACTTCAACTAGTATATAACAATGAATGCTGAACGTTTTCTTCACTTTCAATTTTTTTTATATCCGCGGGTGTAAAAATAAGCATCATGGGTGCTTTGGGTGTTTACAACGCTAGTTACGACATTGACTTGTCAGTGGGACTGCTTAGAATTTCCACGCATGTCCTTTGTCGTTGTTTTCCTTCACTTTAGATTTAATGAAAATTATGGATCAGAGGGTAGCCTAATGGAAACTTTGAAAACCCATTAGAATTACGATTTTCGTACACAACTCACTCTATCCGGGTATAGCATTCGATGTTCTTTGGCTAAGAAATTATGCGTGAACCGTAATGTAATGACGAATTCATATTATTTGATCACATACAGAGCTGTTAGTACACACAAGAAGTTTGATCAGTCAGTCATACTAATAATTAACATTTTCGATTTAATAGTCAAAATGTCCTTGCCAGGTCTTGTCTTCGTTCGAGGACACATTTCCAACATTTCGTGCCACTGAAATCTTTCAAAGCGAAACAGTCACGAAGACTTAGATTTCCCTTGGGGAATCATTTCGTTGATATACCTTAGCAGTCATTTCAGTAAAAACGCACAAACATATTATTACGCAATTAGGCCTGAAGTTTAGTTGATCGTATAGTGAGCTTCGCATTTAACTTTTTTGACTCCTCATTCTCATTATTGTTCTTTGATATTCCGTTGACAAACCGTTTTCAAAGAAATGGTCAAGCTATACTCCATAGTTTTATATGTTCTGTGGACACTTTGTAAGGCATGTGGTGTTAATATAAAATCATTGGATACAATTCTAACTCCATTCGCCAGTTGCAACGTGACGGTTCACTCATTTGATGATGAATTCGTTGACCATGCATTGTTGTCAACAGTGAGTCAGATGGGAATTCCAATCATTTTCGTGCAATGCAACCACATTCTCATAAGTTCGAGATGGCAGCAGTCTAAATCAACATGTCGACTCCATTTATTCACTGAGTCTTCTGTAGAAACAAAGAATGAGTTGGATTTTCAGTCGTACAAGTATTTTCCATTATCTCCCAGAAATGAGATGGATTTTGTAATGATATTATGGTCAACTCACAGAGAACTTACGAATTTTGTTTTAGAGAAATATTTTTACTTTCTAAGTCTCATTTGGCCGCACGCTCCAAATTTCCTGATCACTGAATACGCATGGAATCACTCAGAAACTGTACCTAATATTGGCCAACGCATCACAGTTTTTGATATCTCTCTCTTCAAGCAAGATTGCCCTCCATCGTTTTGGTGTTTCAGAAGTACATTTCAACCCTACCCAACTACAATTAGTGAGTTTGTCCAAGTAACATGTGAAGTAAGGAAAGATTACAACAGGTGGATTGTCCGTGCTTCAAAAATAGTACATGAAGCAAGCATTCAACAGTCGTCCATCCTCACGTTTAGAAAGTTCTTCAATACCAGTTCACCTTTGGTTATTCTAGCCAAAATCATACACGAGATTGGAGCCTACCACAACTTTACACAAATAGCCGACGATGACTCAAGAGAATATCTTGTACGAATAGCTCCCAAATTCTACTTTTCATTAGGCATGATTGAATCTGTCTTGACAAGGAATGTGAAATATCATTTTGCTTATTGTAAAAATGAAAGAGAGACTGAATTAATTTCAAGTTTCAGTGCTTGGTTGAAACCAATTGACAATCCAACTTGGGTTCTAATGTTAACAACAATCGTTAGTTTGTCTTTAACCATAGTTATCGCATTGAATAATCAAAAAGATGGTTTTATTTATGAAAATACGAGTCACACACTGCTAACTTTAATTGGGTCACTAATGTTCCAGGGAGTGACATTCAAAATATTCAAGTGGTTGTGCATTGTTTGGGTATTCGCTTGTATTGTTATTAGCAATGGTTACAGTGCATTCATCCAGTCTTCTTTCATTGTCACCAAGAAGTCGGAACCAATTGACACATTCCAAGAATTATACAATAAAAAATACGTTCCCGTTTTCCACAATGTATCAAGAATTCGAGATGACTTTGAGGCTCAGGCTAATTGGTCTGAAAATCACTCTAGAAACATCATTTTGTCTCAGTTAATTAAAACACAAGAAGTCTACACAGTGGGTTTTAAAAACAAAAATATGTTGAACTTCTTTGACTACGTATTTGGAACTTCCAAAAAGTTCACCATTTTCGATAATGACGAATTGTTGGTTCTCAATGCATGGAAGACAAATAGGGGCCGAATGGAAAGCATCGAATTTTCGTGTCATGTCGGAAAAGAAACTTTCCCAGTTGGTCAAGGACAAGAGTACTGGTCGATGGGCTGATCTGAACTACGCCAAACTTTCAACCGAATGATTAACACAGGAGTACTCAGCTTGTGGGATGGACTCTATTTCCACGCGTTTGAATTGGCCTTGTCAGAACATTTTAGACATAATCGAACGACACGCAATTTTGAAATTGAAACAGAAAATGAGGCAATGATGTTTTCAACTTCTAATCCACAATACCGTGTGCTTGTTTACATTTTCTTGTTTCTTTTTTTAATTTGTATTTTCCAATTTCTCGTAGAAATCAGCGTGATGTTGTCATAATTGAAAATAAAACCAACTACAACAAATACGATAACAATCACATTCGAGCGGTTTTGTTATTGAGATATTTTAGCCTTAACCGACTGAAATGAGATTAACATTTTTGTGAGTAAAACTATAAATAATAATTGCTGCAAGTTCTGCTTCTGTCTTGTTAGTATTTTAGATTACCTGTATTCACGAACTCAACTAAATTCTAAATTGTGTCAATCAAACTCCATATTATTTAGAGAACTCATTGTCCAATGGCATATAATTAAAGAGTTATTTTCCTAAACAATCATGCTATCGATTTTAAACTATTTAATCTGCGATAAAGTTGGTTTATATCAGTGCTAGCTCAACGCGATACTGACGTGTTCGTGTCGACGTTAGCTATTTAATATTAAAATGTCTCTATGATACTTTGTTTTCAAGAAGAAACTATCCCAAACAGTTTACAAAGTTGGTCCTGAGGCTCTCAATTCGGAAATTGTCACGCACATCTAATTTTCCTTGAAAAACCTTCGTTGTGGTTTGTGGTATGGACATTACTTTACTTGCGTTCTGAAGAAACAAATGATTCCAGCAGACACCTTGCTGAGTTGGACCTTACAAGCACAGCCAAACATTCCTTTTGTTTAACAAGTGTACACAATTTTTTGGTAACTAGTCCAGGATAACAAAGATCCCAAGATTTGTCAAGTTCAGTTAAAAAAGAAAAAGACAAAAATTAAAATTTCAAAAAATTTCACGGCCACAATGTGCAAAAAACAGATACATATCTCTTTCTTGGTCGTAATATTTATGAATCTACTAAAAAACGTCTGTCCAGCTTCCACATTTAACGGAAAACTCAGCACTAAAATAATTACACATAATGTTGACTTGGCTCCAGTACTGAAAGAATTCAGACACTGTCACATACAAGTGGATATCCTTGCCCAACCAATTGAAATTGAATTGAGTAATTTATACGAAGGAGTACCATTGATACTTTACTTCACTAATCCTTCATAATATGCATCAGAATATGACTTGAGTGGAAGACTGACTTGCCGTGTTTCAATATTCATTTCTCAAGATTTGAAAACAATTGAGCCGAGCTGGTTGAGAACGCACATATTCAGGAGACTAAGATATTGCGAAATTTCCAAGTGTTTCGAGCTCCATACATTTGTTCTTCTAATCTCATTTCGTCCTCAACCAATAAGTTCAGATAGACTTCGCAGACCCAATTTTGCAGACATATTGAGCAGTGGCTCAGACTCGAGCAGAATATCGAGGAAATATATTATTTTACACATGTGTCAATCACAAGGGAATACGGCTCTGAATACGCCTAAGCATTTACATATCTGTGGATCAGATTTTGAATGGAATTCACTTGCAATAGAAATTCTAAATTCGGGAGGTAATGCCACCGTTTATAAATTTACATTTCAATCGATTGAAACTGCTGTGGAAAAATTACGGAATCAAGGGAAGAGAGGTGGAATATTCAAAGCTGCGAAGAATGCAAGTGATGTTGACATTATGACCTACGTGGTCAAATTAGTTCAAAATCCATTCAAGAAACCTAAAGCATCTAGAAAATTGTCATTAGTGTCTATTGTCCAAATATTACTCTCCGAAGAAATTGAATGCTTCGGTCAAGTCTCCGAAGCAGAAGTGAATGATGGGGAAATAATTTATTACAAATCAAGATGTGATTTGAACACTTTGGTCACACAGGACGAAGGGTCGAAATCATATTCTTACGTAATACCGTCAAATCCACTTATTGTGGGAAGCACTAGTTGGAACTTTGCAACTTGTGAATACACCAGAGAGATTCTCACATATACATTTTTCATCTCACCGTTTAGTACCGAGGTGTGGTACTTCTTAGTTTCAACAGTTCTCACCATTCCGCTCATTCTGTGTATAATTTATAGACACACAATACCAAAGGCGGGAGGCCGAAGAATCCCTTGGAATTTTATGTATAATATGTTTGCTTTTACTATTGGGAGTATACTGGAAATCCCTCCTGATGTCGCATCAGAAATTAGAACCAATCCAAGATTATTACACACACTAAGAATAATATTAGGACTATGGGGATTGGTGTCAGTCATCATTACAAGTGAATATCGAAAGATATTTGTTGTGGATTCTATTATTCCTTCCATTGTTACCCCTAATGTGTCAAGTTTCACGCAAACACAGTCATTTAAGTTCTACACTACATCCCATTTTCTTAGCGAGATCCAAGAAGATTCAACTACTACATTGTATATGTTCGGGTACAATAAATCTGTAATCGATAAATGCATATCCAATCCCAACACTATTCTACCCAGACCCAGCACTCGCTTCTCTTTTAGTACTAAAATGAGTTGTCACAATGCTGCACGATTGTATAAGAAATACAGAATAACTGCGGAAGAATTTATGAACTGGACGATAGTTGAAATTGAGAATTCATCAGGTTCTTCTCCTGTGAACAATTTTATGCTTTCATCCGATTTACAGTATGACTTGAACTCAACGTATAGAGAAGTCTCCGTTTGTCCAATGAGAGGTTATATTGACAAGAACTCAGTTTTGGATACATTCATCGAGTTCACAAAATTAAAGAATAAACATGTTGTTTTCCACAAGGGTAGGGAGCCCATTTACAAATCTCCCATATTCTTTTCGTTTATAAATTGGAATACTCGGTATCTTTATTCTCGCATGCATCTGCTCATGCAATCCGGGATTTACAATATTTGGGACAAGTACTACCGTATCCATTACCCTAACACTTGGGAATCCGTATTAGCCACCCAGCGGAAAGTTGATGAACGTAATGCATATGTGGCCATCTCACTTAATTCTACAGTGTCAGCTGCTCAAGAACCGAATCTTGTCCAAGACTGGGATTCACTTCGAGCCGCTCTAGTATGTGGAACACGACTTGACCAGCCAAAATATGCAAATCTTGAAATGTGCGTGAACGTAATCGAATGGAATTAATTGGACTTCGTTTGTAAAAAATTAAGTTTTAATTTTTACTTTAAAATCAGATATTCCACAATGCTAGACTGCTGGAGCTTAAATCCTAAGTTGCGTCCCACATTTACAGAGTTAAAGCGTTTCTTTGAAAATGTCATGCATATAACACCGGTTACCCTGGTAAGTGGTTTCGCCCAATCTTGAAAAGTTTGATTTGTACTTATTATCAAGTTGGCTTCTGATTTCTTCATGTCAGCTGCCCGCAATTATTGATTTGACAGGAGCTTCCCGACCTCACAATTCCAGATGCTGACACTTAAATCATATTTCGAGGCCTATAACCACTCACTCACAAGGTAACACTACGAAGGGCTAGTTACAGTCAGAATCTCACAGTACGGTAATTTCCGGACAATAAGCGGTTCTGAGAATGAAGGCTGGAAGGGTTAGAAGCTATCCACAGTTTAGATCTGGAGAAAGGCAAGTTTAACAAGTCACCCGAGTAATTATTCATGAATTTACGGTATGCTTGTTATATTCATTAGTTGGGAAGTAATAAAGATCACTAGACTCCAAATTTCAAAATAATTACCGCATAAACTAGAAATATTCTAAGGTGACACGTAATTTTATAACACAGTAGATATTAGGGATATCAAGTTTTTTATTATATGTTCTGGCGTGAAACTCTATATTTAATATTTAAACTAAATATTTAATGTGCGTCTTCTCAAAATCATGTATTGAGACGGGAATATTTATCCAGTTACCGAAGGCCTGGCAATTTATTTTGGAAAGCCGCAAGCAGCAAGGCCTCCGCCAATCTATTGTCCATTTTCAGCACTATGGCTGTTTGTGCAAGTTATTCAGTTTGCCTTCACAGCGAATGAAATAACACCGAAAATTATATTTATAAAAGATATTTCCCGTCATCCCATATTTTGTACATGTGTCCACTCTAGTTTATTTTAAATTGGTACCAAGGTCATTGACCCTATTGACTGGACTTGGAGACTCTCCTCCTATCCCTCCAAGCCTCAGAAAAAGGTCTCTAGTACACAGACATCCACACTGCCCATGACAAACTAAGCCCGTTGTACACGTACTGACTAGACACAACAATCGTGATCAGACATCAACAATGTGAACTCCAGTGCTCACACTGTCCTTTCCCAAGAGTCTGAATTGTATGCATACAAACACAGTGTTACTTGATCATTCTAGAAGCCCATCGATGGGCTTCTAGAATGATCAAGTAACACTGTGTTTGTGTTGGTGAAATCTCCACGCACTGTTCTTGCCTTATATTAGAAACAACTATAAAAGTTCGACTCACTAACTTCAAAAATTTCCATAACCTAATCTAAATTAGCAACCTTCAGCCTTTCATTTTTATGGTGTTTCCAGTTTGACACGAAAATATTTTCCAAACCCTACTCAGGGCATGCCAGAACACCCGAATAAATATGGCGTACCAAGGTCCTGGTCGACAGGTCATATCATTCCCTTGTAAGAACAAGCTCTTTCCCGTGAGTGAACGTAGACATCAATTTCTATAAAAAAAAAGTGGTATTGAACATAAGGTCATTTGAGGAACATTTGAGGCCGAGCAGCATTTATTGAAATTACTTACATCCTCCAATGTTTCCTAGAAAAACAACCTTCTACCTAGCACGTTCTACCCACACATATATGGATTTCACCGGTCACCGGTGTGACCATAATGCATCAAATAAAAGTTAATCAAGTTAAAGTGTCCTACCTCTGCAAAACGGACATAGAAAACTTCAAATGAATAAATCAGCTCTTCGTTGATTTCCAATGGAAACTTCTAACCAATCAAATAGAGTAGTATGCCGAATATTGGGCCGGGATGACTGATGAAGGACTTGCATAATAAATTAGTACTGGAGGGTGTGTTGAAATTGTTGTTATTCTCTTCGACTCCAGAATTTTCCAATACACAACTTCCTGTTATGGAATTTTCCTCCGTCCTGAAATATTGAATGTAATTTAAAAATGCATAAGCAAAACCTGAACTCTAACTCTGCTCACCTCTGAAATAATTGAATTTTTTTGGAATCATTTCAACTTTAGCATTCGAAATCAAGACAGCATTCCCGAATGAGTTTAATTTAACTCGACATTCCAATATATCACCAAATAAAATATTTCAAAAATTTACCTTGGAAAGTCACTGGAAAATATAATTTCAGAAACACTAGGTTTCTCATAATGTTGACACGCAAATTGATGAGGAGAGTTGAGAGAGGATTGAGTCTGTTCAAATTGTTTGGAATACTTCCACCAGACAAAAAGATGAACGGTCAAACAAAGAGTCTCATTCGTACGATGTTATGGAGAATGAGTCAGGCATTGCACTTCTTCTGGTCCTTCGGATTTCCTTACCTCATGGTCTTTACAAGTGTTGTATTTGGACTGGATGTGTGGATCAATGGAATTCCACTGGACGATCTCTTCGTCAATTCTTTCATCATGACGGCATCGACATTCAACGGGTTCGTCGCTTTGGGGATTTTCCTTTATTACGGTGAATTGGGTCCTCTCGTCCCAAACATGTTCAAAATGACTCAGGAATTTCAGGGTAAGGGAAAAAAGCAATACAAAATCCAAATAGTAAGTAAGTTCGAGTAAGGTCAACAAGTTTTTGCGTTCTCCAACCAAGATTTCTTTCATCGAATTAAATTGTACGAGAATCGTTTGAATTAATTAGAGGTACAAAATGACAAGCAATTCGTTCTCCAATAGGGGAATTCTTGGAGGTGGAGGAAATTGAAAGACTAGGAGAAGAACGTTCCATTACAAGGGAAGTCGTTTACACCGTTCCCATCATCATTATCACAAATGCAGTCATCATCAGTTTCCGAATTTTCGAGAAGTATGATCTGTTCCGACGGTACTACGTTGTCCCCACTTGTTACATTCTCGGATTGGACACCGACTCTTGGCACATCATTCCATTCATGATTGTGTACATGAGCTTCATCCTAGGGATTTATTCGTACTTGTACCTTTTACTTCTATGGCTGTCATTTTATTTGGAAACCACAACATTCATCTTGGAACAACTGATCAACAATCCCAGTATTTCTTTCCAAAATATTACAATGATTTACCGAGCACAAGAGGTTGCCAACAGGTGCGTGGCTAAGTCGACGATCCTACGCATTTTACCTCCTGTCGGTTTTTTCATTGTATTTGTCCTCATGGTCTTGAGTATTTCCTGTTGCATCAAATTGTATGAGTCCGTGGACGTTGTCATCTTCACTTTTCTAATTTGCGCCTTCATCGTACTCTCATTCTTCGTCAAGATTTGGTTCGTGGAGGTTGGAAGACTCAATGAAATGTCTAAGGAAGTCATTGGATTCTGGAAACAGAAAGGACGTCACGATAAAAGTTGTCGGAGATACATCGAGTCCTTCATACCCTTGAATATTCCAGTTGGGAATTACTTTGATGTCAACTCAGGAACCCTGCTCGCATTCTATAATGAAGTCACAGACAAAACAATCGGTTTGATTGTGTATTAACTGGTAACTTAACAGGTTAGAATATGGAATCTATCATCCAGGTATCCAGATAACTGGATACCTGGATGAAGAAATTTTAGTCGTTTAGGTTATTTTTTTTTCTAACTCATTTTTTCTATTTGTTTAGGTGTACTACTTCAGTCAAATCGTTTAATTCAATTAAGTTGAAGTCCCTTCCATTTTTAAGTATTATCCTCTCACAAAAAATATGTTTTTTTTTGTATTTTAATTATTATATCCATGTATTTCCTACGTGAATTCTAAATTTGACACATCATAAAACGAAGAATTAATAATTTGGCTTCCTGAAAGTAATAAATTAGATGTACTCAATATTACGTATATTATACGATATATACTTGAACCTAGATACACAACCAACTTAAATGTTGTATTCTTATGTTCTTTGAGAATATAGTATAAATAAAAATAATTAATGTAGCCTTATTAATGTAGTGTCAGCTATTATTAGTGGGAGGTCATGGACAAGGTACATATTGAGATTGAGAACTTGTTCTTCATCAAGATCCTTACTTTATTCTTAAACTACATTTCACTCAATTCAACAGTACGGCAGCGGCATACCCAAATATTTTAATGTTCATTCTCTAAACATTCTCAAGACAAGAGTAAGTACCTAAAAATTTATGTTAAGGTTTGCCGCTCTATGGTTTTAAGGTTCCCTTTCATCAAAAACCTTATAATCGAATTTACAAATTCCTGACAAATGGGTACGTTAATTTCTAATTTTTCAGCGCTAGTAACCAAGTTACGATCATTAGAACAGTATAGAATGATTTATTCCACTTAATTCAGTTTGATTTCTTCACCGACCGACATGAAATTTTTATGTCGGTCCGTTATCCAAATTGGTCCATTATTTAGGTATGCGTGAATGCTGGTCTAATGCACGTAAATAAGAAACAAACAAAAAGCCGTTCTGAATTACTTCACACTTTCAACCGAATGATTAACACAGGAATACTCAGGTTATGGGACGAACTTTATATTGACGCACTTGAATTGGCTCTGTCAGAACAATTTAGGGGGAAGCGAACGCAACACAATTATGAAATCGTCATAGAAAATGAGTCACTGATGTTTTCTTCTTCCAATCACACAAGAAGTTTGACCAGTCAGTCGTACTAGTAATTAACATCTTCGATTTAATATTCCAAATGTTCCTACCGTGTCTTGTCTTCTTTCGTGGATACATTTCCATCACCAGGGACGAAGCTAGCAGTGTGCAGACGTGTGCGCCGCACATGGGCGCAAAATTTTTGGGGCGCAGGATTTTTAACATTTAAGTATCAAGTATCTCCTAATTGAATGTTTAAATGAATTTTACTCCAGAATCTCGGATTTTAACATTAAGTAAACTAAATATAGTACAATATTCAAAAAATTCTCGGCCCTTCGGCCGATTGTTAATTTGTATTTCAGTTTAGAACAAAAATCCAAAGAAAGCAGGCGAATTATTTACTTTTTACAAGGAATTCTCAAACAAAATCAAAAAAATTCGGCCCTAGGGGCCGACTATGAATTCTGTACTTCGAATTAGAGCGAAATTGCAAATAATTCGGGCTGATTTCCTATTTTTGAGCCAAATTATCGAACAATGATCGAAGTCAAGAAAATGTCGGCCCTACCCATTTACACTTCAAAGTTTAGCAAAAAATACACGAATTGTCTACTTTTGCACGCAAAATTCCCAGGAAAGTAAAAAAAATTTACGGTCCTTCGGGCCGAATGTTATACATCATATGAGCGAGAAAGCGCATAAAATGAGCGCAAATGGCTTCTTTGTTCGGGCTTTCGAGGAATGTTAGGAAATCTTGGACTTTCGAGCCGATTGTAAATTTACGAAAACAAAATAGGGCGCCAAATCGGATTTTGCACACGGGCGCAAGATTGCTAGCTTCGTCTCTGTCCATCACTTATGGGATTCATGAAGGAAATAGTCACGAACAGTTATATTTCCCTTGGGGAATCATTCCGTTGATATACCTTAATAGTCATTCCAGTAAACACGCACATCCATATTATTACGCACTTCGGCAGGTGATGGTATTGTGAGCTTCTTATTTAGCTCTTTTAACTTCTCATTATTGTTAATTAATATTCTGACTAATGATTTTCAAGAAATGGGGCACTTCTACATCTTCAGTTTGTGTGCACTATGGTGTTCAGCATATGGTGTTCTAACAAGATCATTGGATACAATTCTTACTCCATTCGCGAATTGCAACGTAACTCTTCATTCATTTGAGGATGAATTCGTCGACCATGTATTGTTGTCAACGGTGAATCAAATGGAAATTCCAATAATTTTTGTGAAATACAACAACGTTCTCAGAAATTCATGGTGGCTGTATTCCAAATCCACATGCCGACTCCATTTATTCGCCGAGTCTTCAGTAGAAAATGAGGATCAGTTGGAGTTTCAGTCTTATAAATCGTTTCCAAAAATTCCCAGAAATGAGATGGATTTTGTAATGGTGTTATGGTTAACTCACAGAGAACTTTCGAATTTTATTTTTGATAAATATTTACTCTCTCTGAGTCTCATTTGGCCGTACGCTCCTAATTTCATTTTCACTGAATACGCATGGAATCACTCAGAAAATGGACCTAATATTAGCCAACGCATCACAGTTTTTGATGTCTCTCTGTTCAAGCAATACTGCCCTCTATCGTTTTGGTGTTTCCGAAGTACATTTCTTTCATACCCAACTACGATTAGTGAGTTTGTTCAAGTAACGCGTGAAGTAAGACAAGATTACAACGGGGAGAGTGTACGTGCCTCAAAAATAGTGTATGGAATAAGCATTCAACAATCGTCCGTCCTCACATTTAGAAAGTTCTTCAATGCCATGTCACCTACGGTTATTCTAGCCAAAATCATACACGAGATTGGGGCCTACCACAACTTTACACTAATAGCCGACGATGAGTCAAGAGAATATCTTGCAAGAATTTCTCCCAAAGTCTACTTCGCAATGAAGAGGAGGGGATGAATGAAGCAGTTTGGACAAGGAATGTGAAGTATTATTTTGCTTATTGCAAAAATGAAAGATAGACTGAACTTATTTCTAGTTTCAGCGCTTGGTTGAAACCAATTGACAATCCAACTTGGATTCTAATTTTAGCAACAATCGTTAGTTTAACTTTAGTCACGGCTGTTGCACTGAATCGTCAAAAGAAGGGCTTTATGTCTGAAAACATAACTCACACATTGTTAACAATAATCGGGTCATTACTGTTCCAAGGAGTGACATTCAGAAAATTCAAGTTGTTGTGCATTGTTTGGGTATTCGCTTGTATTGTTATTAGCAATGGTTACAGTGCGTTCATCCAGTCTTCTTTCATTGTTACGCGAAAGCCGGAACCATTTGACACATTCGAACAATTATACAACCAAAAATACGTTCCTGTTTTTCACAATGCCTCAGTAACTCCTGATGACTTTATGGCGCAGGCTAATTGGTCTGAATATCACTCTAGAAACATCGTTTTGTCTAAGTTAAATAAAACACAAGAAATCTACAAAATGGGGTCGAAATCCAAAGATTTATTGAACTTCACTGACTACGTATTTGGAACTTCCAAAAAATTCACCATATTTGCTAATGAAGAATTGTCAGTTCTCAATTCATGGAAGACAAACAGGCGCCGAATTGGACTCCCAGAATTTTTTTGTCATGTAGGAAAGGAAACTTTCCCAATGGGTCAAGGACAAGAGTACCGGTCAATGGGCCGGTCTGAATTACGTCTTACTTTTAACCGAATGATTAACACAGGAATATTCAGCTTATGGGACGGACTCTATTTTCACGCGTTTGATGTCGGCCTGTTAGAATTTTTTAGACAGAATCCAACGAAACACAATTTTGAAAATGAAACAGAAAATGAGCCAATGATGTTTTCAACCTCTAATCCACAATACCGTGTGCTCATTTTCTTGTTTCTGATTTTAATTTGTTTTTTTCAATTTCTCGTAGAAATCAGTGTGATGTGGTCATAATTAAAAACAAAACCAATTAAAATAAATACGATAACAAATACGAAACGAAGTTTACATTAGAGCACTTTTGTTAACTGTGAGATATTTTAGCCTTAAGCTACTGAAATGATATATTAACATATTTGTGAGTAAAACTTATAATAATTGCTGCAAGTGTTGTTGTTTTTCTTCTGTCTGTTAGTGCTTTAGGTTACCTATATTGACGAACTCAACTAAATTCTAAATTGTGTCGACCAAACTCCATATTGTTTAGAGATCTCATTGACGAACGGCATATAATTAAATTAAAGAGTTCTTTTCCTAAACAATCATGATATCGATTTCCTACTATTTGATCTGCGATAAAGTTACTATATACCAATGCTATAGTGTTAGTATCAGAACGATCATGAAAAGTTTACGCGCATGTAGTCATTCAAAATTCCTTTTGTTTAGTTTCACGCGATACTGACGTGTTCGTGTCGATGTTAGCTATTTAATATTAAAATGTCTATGATACTTACTTTGTCCTGAAGAAGAAACTATCCCAGCCAGTTTACGAAGTTTGTGCTAACATTCTCAATTCGGAAATTGTCAGGCGGTACCTAATTTCCCTCGGAAAAGTATTCCACAATGCTTGATATTATCTTACTTCGTTTTACAAGTGATATTGACATTACTTTACTTGCGATCTGAAGAAACAAATGATTCCAGCAGACACCTTGCCGAGTTGGACTTTACAAGCACAGCCAAGCATTTCATTCGTTTAACAAGTGTATAAGGACAATGCACAATAAACATTTGTCAAGTCCTATAAAAAAGAAAAAGACAAAAATTTCACAGCCACTATGTGCAAAAAACAGATACAGATTTCTTTCTTGGTCGTAATATTTATGGATATACTAAAAAACGTGTGTCCAGCTTCCACATTTAACGGAAAACTCAACACTGAAATAATTACACATAATGTTGACTTGGCTCCAGTACTCAAAGAATTCAGACACTGTCATATACAAGTGGATATCCTTGTCCAACCAAATTATGAAATTGAATTTGATCTGGACGAATTAGACGGAGTACCAGTGACACTTTACTTCACCACTCCTTCGTATGCATCAAAATATGACTTGAGAGGGAGACTGACTTGCCGTGCTTCAGTATTCATTTCTCAAGATTTGAAAACAATTGAACCGAGCTCGTTGAGAACACGTATATTCAGGAGACTAGGATCTTGCAAAATTTATGAAATTCCCAAGTGCTTTGAACCTCAAACGTTTGTTCTTCTAATTTCATTACATCATCAACCAATGAGTACAGATGGACCTCGCAGACCCACATTTGCGGATATATTGAGCAGTGGGTCGGAGTCGAGCAGAATATCGAGGAAATATATTATTTTAAACATGTGTGAATCAGGGAATACGGCTCTGAATACGCCTAAGCATTTACATATCTGTGGATCAGATTTTGAATGGAATTCACTTGCAATAGAAATTCTAAATTCGGAAGGTAATGCCACCGTTTATAAATTTACATTTCAATCGATTGAAACTGCTGTGGAAAAATTACGGAATCAAGGAAAGAGAGGTGGAATATTCAAAGCAGCGAAGAATGCAAGTGATGTTAACATTATGCCTTACATTGTCAAATTAGTTCAAAATCCATTCAAGAAACCTGAAGGATCTAGGAAATTGTCATTAGTGTTTCTTGTCCAAATATTACTCTCTGAAGAAATTGAATGTTTCGGTCAAGTTTCCGAAGCAGAAAAGAAGGATTGGCAAAATTCTTATTACAAATCAAAATGTGATTTGAACACTTTAGTCACACAGGACGAAGTGTCGAAATCATATTCTTACTCACTACCGTCCAATCCTGTCATTGTGGGAAGCACTAGTTGGAACTTTGCAACTTGTGAATACACCACAGAGATTCTCACATATTCATTTTTCATTTCACCATTTAGTACCGAACTATGGTATTTCTTTGTTACAATCATTATCATCATTCCGTTCGTTCTGTGTATAATTTATATGTGGAAAATACCAAAAACTCGATGCCGAACAATCCCTTCGAATTTTGTGTATAATATGTTCGCTTTTACTATTGGGAGTATACTGGAAACCTCTCCCGATGTCTCAAGAGAAATTAGAACCAATCCAAGATTATTACACACACTAAGAATAATAATAGGACTATGGGGATTAGTGTCAGTCATCATTACATGTGAATATCGAAAGATATTTGTTGTGGATTCTATCATTCCTTCCATTGTTACCCCTAATGTGACAAGTTTCACGCAAACGCAGTCATTTAAGTTCTACACTACATCCTATTTTCTTACCGTGATCCAAGACGATTCAACTACTACATTGTATAAATTCGGGTACAATAAATCTGTAATCAATAAATGCATATCCAATGCCAACACTCTTCTACCCAGACCCAGCACTCGCTACTCTTTTAATAGTAAAATGAGTTGTCACAATGTTGCACGATTGTATGAGAAATCAGAACAAAGAGTTGAGTGTATGTCATTCCTAATATCTGTCATTGCTGGGAGTGCATGGGAATAGTACGCGGGTAGTGTAGTATAGAATGGGCTTCTTTTACCATCACTCAATCTTAGTAGTAGTGTGTTTTGTGAGCAAAAGGAATTGTGTGAGTAAAAGGTATTCTTTACGACATGAGCGTTTTGCGTTGAGCAGAGTATTTATGGGTTTGTGTGGGTTGGTTTTAAGTATGGTGTAAACGGATTGTTGTACACAGTAAAAATTTTTGCCCTCAAAATCTATTCAACTCAATAGCTGTACTCTGCTCTGCTATACCCGTCCCAGTCCAGAGAGTCCACGTACTACGTACGAATCTCCACGAGTCTGCATG
>JAQIXO010000601.1:0-17760 GCA_034700305.1 Protaphorura armata
ACTTGCCGAATCGTAGTTCGGCTCGGTGTGTCTAGAGGTCACCTCTCTAGCAGTACGGGATTACGTCTAATGCAATATCAACTCTTCGGTTTAACTCTTCGGGTATAATCTTCGGGTATTGCATTAGCCTCACAGAGCGTACTTTCTCTGTGAGATGTGGATGGCACAAGGACCTCCGTAGGAGGAAGTCAATCCAGTAGCCCAAATAAATAAATGATCCAATCACTATAATCGCTCGAGTGCTCATTAGTTGGGTCGCCCTGCTTTCTGTTTGGTTGAACAATTTTTGTAGTCATTGTCAAAAGTGTAGTTCATTTTTGCGAAGTTTATTGTATACCAATTCTCTAAGCAGTCGAAGTACTGCAGTAAATCCTCGTTACTCCGTCCGGTCGGCGGTCGGGACCCGACCTCATTGTAGCAGATAGCACGGAGAACGTTGTTTACGAGTATACCTTCCCTAGGCCTGATAGATTGAAGCATAATATTTGAGAAAGACGATAGGGCAAAGTTAGCCTTAACTCCCTAAATAGAAGCGGGTCTCAAATACAAGCCAAAGAAATCCCTCCAACTTTAACTAACGCTGCTGAAACAGGAAGTGTCGGGTGGTTCACTTGATTAATGAGAAATAACTTACCCTTAAGGCGACAGACTACAACTGCACAGAAGGATCCCGATGAGCTGGGTGAAGAAATAGTTTCATCGTCATGTTTGTTACTAGCAATTGAAAGAATATGAATCCGTCCGTTAAGGACATCAAATCATACGTTATTACTTCTTTAAATTAAATATTAGTATGTCTTAAACACAGAATTAAATAAAAATCTGACACATTTCAATAAGACCAGTCATGGAATTAATTACAAGTCTAAGATTTTCCAAACTCTTTCCCCGTAGAAATACAAGCAGGTCTCAAACATAAGCGGGTCTGAAAAGTCCTTAATTTAAATAGAAGCTCCCGCTTCTAATCTGTAATTTACGGCATAAACCAAGGTTAAAGTTACTGTACAGGGTGGCCCATAAGTATCTGCCCTACTTTGATTGACCGTAGCGGTGGAACGCCTTGTGCTATTTACTTTACACGTGGCTCATTAGAAAGCCACTGCGATTCTGACAAGTAAACTTATTTCGTTGCGAAAAAGCAATCGACTCAAAAACTGATCCGAGCGGTCCAACCAGGTGTCCTGACCTCCAGAATGACCGATTTATGGGCAACAAAAATTTTGTTGAAAAACTATGAATTTTTGAATTTTTTCGAATTTCCTCGAAATAAAAATTCTCAATTTTAGCACTGCTAACACTGATTTGGTTCAAATTTCTGAAACTTGGTACTCGCTGTTCCATTGACCTCCATGTTGGATTGACATCCCATTTGACTTAGGACATAATGGGTCACCCTACCACGACCTTCTTTGAGACCATCTGATCATGGGGAATCCAGAATTTTATTCCGTTGTGACCTTGTGACCCCTTATTTAAAGTTTTGAATTTCAAGTTGAGTTGTACCATACTCAGAAACGCAGTGGATTTCTAATGAGCCATATATGTGTGGAGTAAATAGCAAAAGGCGTTCCACCGCTACCGTCAATCAGAATGGGGCAGATACTTATGGGCCGCCCTGTATTATTTAATTCGCAGTGAAAATAATTTGGAAGCTGGGTTTTCCAAATAATTTTGACTCCGACATGAATCCATTTGAATCTGCACTGGTACAAAATTATTTGTAAATCCCACTCATGACCAATTACTGTTTATAAATATTATTTTTGACTCTACAGAGAATTTTGGACGTCAACTTTGTCCCCACTCACTTCAAAATACTAAGGGCCGAATTCTAGATTCTCTACTTGACTTGAAAGTTAAGCGACCCTCAGTCAAGCACCACTTCAAGTGCTCACTTGAATGGTATTCTAGAAGCAAAATTTTCTCTACTTGACTGAGGGACGTTTCAAGGGCGGGAGTTGTTTAAATTCAACAGCTGATCTGCCGTTGCTGTGGGTTTTACAAGGGTTGTCAGTTGTCCATCGTACTTCTCTGGTCACAGACCGATCGAGGATTGAGTTCGTGGCAGAGAAAACTGTACTACATTTTTTTTACAAATGACAAATACCAATTTTCGGACCAGTCAAAACAGAGTTTTTAAAAAATTAAAAGAGAGTTTACTAACAGGTGTCGGTGTCTGTAATTTTATTAGCGGAAAGCTTTTGGAGTTTTATTTTGTGTGTTGTGTTGTACGGAGTTGGGTTAGAAGGGATGAATGGTTGAAAATCTGTGGTCGCATCGCATACCGATAGTGGACTGGGTGTGTGACAGAGGAGACTGTACGACATATTTTTACCAATTTTTGGCCAGCCGTTTCTCGGCTTTAAATAATTAATAGTTTTTGACAAGCCGGTGTCCGTAATTCTCGGTTAGAATTTGTACTTGTGTGTGTTGGATTGTACGAGTTGGCATAAAGGAGAAGCAAGGCAAAATTATTGTAAAAAAAATGTTCTCCCTCTACATTTGGCCTAGTTAGAAAATTTTCAGTCATATGGGCTATTTGTAATTCTCCAACCATATATTTTTCAAAAATAAAATTTTAACTTTTCCAGTTTTTGAAAATTTTCCCACTCATCATACCATACCGTTCACGGTCACGGTCGGGATAATCTGTCACTCACATTCAAAGGACCAATAAACTGACAATTCTTTCAAAAAAAAATAATTTTCCCCCATCAAAATGTTGAAAGGTGTGATCTCAAGTGACCACATTGGTTGCTTGAGATGGGCGCTTCAAATCCGTACTTCAACTGTAACTTGAGCCTTCTAGAATACCATTTTCCGTGCACCGTATCAAGTTTGAAGTAATGCTTCAGATCTACACTTGACATTTCAAACTGAAGTCGAACTTGACCATTCTTGAATACCGATTTCGGTTCAAGTAGAACTTTAAGCAAGTCAAGTGCTGATTTGGCCCTCAAGTGTCAATCTAGAATTCGGCCCTAAGAATGTCCAAGCAGTCAACGCTGGAGTCACACTTCAATGTAACATGCACCGTCCGAAGCGAGGAGGACAAGGAACCCGAGCCGAAGAAAAGACGTCTGACCTAGATAACGATTGATGCCTATTTTGGTGGCCCTAGACAAGTACAGCAGGCAATTTCTCTTTGATCATATTTATTTATTTATTTATTGAGACCAAAAACAATTTACATACAAAATACATATTCCAATAATTCATAACATGAGGAATTCCCAAAACTAGGCAGTTGCAAAGTGTAATAAATAAATGCACAGAATACAAAGGAAAAAAACGAATATCAATTCAGGAAGATTAAATATCAAAAGTAAAAACAAGTAAACACTAAACACGGATAAGGTAACTTTAGTTGTAAACACGGATAAGGTAACTTTAGTTGTAAACACGGATAAGGTAACTTTAGTTGTAAACACAGTAAACTGAGAAACTGAAAACAGAATAACAAAATACATTCACATTTAATTAGCACCTTTATACCTATCACATCTAACGTTGAATGTGTAAATACATTCAAATGCATTAAAAAACCGGGACGTCTCTCGGAACCGTGTTCGGTGTCATGAATTGTGCTGGAGTTGATGAGAATCATCATACTAGAGCCAGCTCGTTACTGTGATTACACTGTCACTTAGAATTAGAGGAAAACGACCCATGCCAAAATTGTTGAGTGTCCTCATCGAATAATTTTACGTTCCACTTCACCGTGGAATCCAATAATCCAGCCGGCTCTCAAATCCGACAACCTGGGTCATTTGACTTTAGAAAATGACGTACAAATCATTCCAACGGCTACTCCAACGGCTACCATTAACATTCGCCCGCTTCCGGTAAGACATTCTTTGTTTATACACGCAACCCAGAGTACACTGTCCTCTCTATTTTTTCCAAATATTTTGACTTATGACTCGTTCGACTATAGTTGTGTAAGAATTGGGAACACCATCTGGGTCTGACGGGCTGTTTCTTAAAGATTTCAATACACCTACACTATCTAAATTACGTTTGTATTTAATTTAGTGGGATTCTTTAGTCAATACGGCATTTATTTCATTGTCGAAGAGCGTGGCAATAATTTCGAGAGAAGACCTTTAAGTAAAGTTATATTTTTGTAATAGCCCTCGTTACCCGCAGCCTGCGTTCAGGACCTCAGACACAAAGACTATCGTGCGGCATTGTGAGTCTTGTTGGAGAAGTGACCATCACAATAATGAAAACGGGGTAGGGCATATCCTTTTCAAGTATAGTAAGATCAGTAAGTCAAGCAAGTAAGATTTTCGTATGATTGAAATCAACACCTGGTAGACTGTGTTGGCAGTAATATGACATTTGTCAATTTCTGCACAATAAAGTCCCCAGATGTCATTTTATTCATGTAAAACTCCAAGATAAATATTTGATCCGAATTTTGTAGACAATCATTCGGCGGTGATTCCGGTGGGATCATACCAGGAGCAGACAGAGACGGAGTCTCCAAACTTCGTCTATAATGGTCGCCTTGTCCGAGCTGGGGTGAATATTGGGACTTTGAGCCAGAGTGAGTACGACGCAAGGTCACAGGGACAGGGGGTACGTAAAAAATTGTGCTAATGACAATTCTTTTGTTCACTCTCTGGTTATGCCAGCATGGGTTTTCTCTACGGGGGCCAACTGGAGAGTGAGTAGTCAAGCGAAATGTACCACGATATTTTGAATTCGATTTTCAGGTTACGGTCCGACTATCCCATCGACGGAATTCATATGATCATGGTACCCTAAACCAACCAAATTCTGTGCGAATTTAAGCGTTGCCTAGAAGTGTTGGATAACTTTGATGAGGGGATTCATGTCAAGTTACACGGATTCTACGAATGAAGACGTTCGAATTCCGTCGTGCTGCCCAAGCCCGTCATTACTTTTATTCTACGGTAATGAATATATTCTTTTTTTACAATTCATATTTCCATAATAGCCCGGTGATTGGCTTGATCCACATTACCTCAACTAGTCTAGGCTTTTTATTTTGTGTAAATCTCTACATAACAAATGACCGGTGTTTGATTATTTACTTTTAATATCTTTATTTAGGATTCCTCATTCGACTCTCGTAATATTTCCATACATGAATGAACATTGGAAAATTCTAACATCCTACGAGTCTGTAAAATTACTGTACTGATTGGACAATTCTTCAGGTTGATTCAGTCGCTAGAAGATTTTATCATCCTGTGTACGATTACACTTTGTCCAGATGTGATTGAAAGTCTATGTATTGTGATCATTGATAATTTTTGAATATATAATCCTTTGCAACGGTCCTGACTTCAGTGATAGCTAAATTTAATGTCATATTATTTGATTCACAGTCTTGAGAAATTAGGCATTGGATTTTCCAAATAAATTTGACCCCGCAAAAGTCAGCGACTACGCGCTGGTACAAAATTATACTTAATCAAACTTGTTTGTAATTTATAAAAAGTATTTTGAATACAATACAGTCATGTCGAAGAACGGGAAGGAAGATGAGAGGTCCAAAGAAAACACTAGTAGAGTCAACGCTATGATTTGATTTTCCTCCTTCAAAGTTGCCAAATACTTCAATTCAAATTAAGCACAGAGTAAGTCCATTTTATGACCTTTAATATTTCTTGGCTCCATGACTCCTGTCTATAAATATTGAAATCTACTGTTCAGGATAGAAATTCATTCTCTAAGATTTTCAAAGTTTTTTAATTCGTGCTAAATCCTAGACACCAACCACGCCTATCTCGAAGAACCAATTCTTCTCAAGGTGGTCATCATCTCATTCCACCAGCAGAAATCAAAACGGATGATATGGATAGAAAGTTGTACCATTTGGTCCCCGCTGAATTTTTCCACATAAGTTTAACCCAATCCAGTCAAAATGGAATTTCAGCGGCACAGGGTCAATGGACAGGGATCGGTCAACTAGTAATTGACTTGACTGGATAATGAACCATCTCCTTTTGATTAGAATGAAAATGACCCATTGGTCGGGGACATGGACTGGACTGTTCAACCCAAGGTAATACACTTTTACTAATACATCATCTCATCTCTCACTACAGCCCTCCAAGTCCTTTGACAAATAACACCTCAAACTGTGTTGTGCAAGAGTTGGCGTCGTACGTAAAATGACCGTCATGCTGGTACCAGCATGGTTTGCGGGGTCCCTTTAAACACATTTTTGAGGGCACGTAAATACGTAAAATTCCATGCAGTTGAATTGGTAATGTATGAATGTTTGATGGGTTTATTGCTAATTTAAGTAAAAAAAATTTTTTAGCTAATGCATAATAGGCCGAACCGAGGGAGGCCGGACAAGTCTTAAATTTGGTTCCATTAGCGGCAATGCTGGTTGAACCCATTGAGAATGGAGCAATCCTGAACGAGGGTCCAGATCCACCAGCCGTGACCGTGGATACGTCCGTTCGGGTCCCCACGACTCTCACGGTATGTCTTGTTTTTTCTTTGTTATTGATCATCTAAATTCCAACGAATCCCTCGGTCATTCCTTCCTCGTATCCTGACTGGCACTCGTAAAGTACTGTGCACTCATGCCTAAAAACGAGTAAGGATTATTCAATTGGTAATATTATGTAGTAATCGGTGACATCATTTAATTATTTTTTAAATTTTGTTCAAACAGATTGACGGTAATAAACCTCGAAATAAATTATAGAATGACTTGCAAGTTCCCTTAGCCCCGCCCGTAACAATTCCAAATAGCCTAACCGTCTCATCGGAACGAGTATCCAAGGCGGCCATTGAATTTCAAGATATGAACGGGCTGTTCAAGAAGGTGATTCCACAGGTATGTATTCAAATTTGAAATTCCAAACTGGACAGCTTGTTGCCACCCCATTGGTCGGAAATAGTGACTGTTGGAAATGTACAATCGGAAAACTCTTCCCGATTGTACTGGCTTCGGTGCCCTTGAGCACTGTATGAGTCAAGACGGAAGGAATTCAGAGCAAAGCCCACCACTCTCATGCACTGAAACGACTCTTAAATTAAAATTGAAATTCTATAATTATTTTTCAATCCATTTTAGGAATTTGGCTTTCTAAAATGGACTGAAACTAATCCGGTCATGTACATGATTTTTTTGACAGGAAGTAGACGTGGTGGACGTTGAGGCGGGAGAAGGTACGACGGAAGCGAATCCCGTCATCGATGAGGATGATGATCCATATTTTCAACCGAGAAGATCCAAAAGATACGTGGTCTTCCTATGAGCCTGGACACAATCTCCCTTCTCTCGTCAAACTACCGTCGTCAATGCAGAGTGTTGTTTAAGGGTATCATGTGGGTGAGGATGGAATTACATTTTTCAAGCACCGATACCCTTGAACAATAGTCTTGATTTTGACTCTAATGACGAGAGAATGCTCATTTGACCAAATTTTTCGAACTCGATCTTCCTTGTCGTTCACTTTTAGACTCCATCTGCGCTGCCTGGACCCTCCAAGAAATACACAAAAACAATTGTAAGTACTGAAACCTGTCTCATACTTTTCTTCATGACACCCTGTACATTGTGAATCATTTGAAATATAAATTACTCTTTAACCTGTACAGGTTAAGCCCAGAACCCAGAACCAGTCGTTCAGAGATATTCATTGGATTGATGACTCCCAGCAAGGGAAATCATCCGGTCCGGAGAAAGATCCCGATGATAATGGAGTAAGATCTAATTTTGAGCCTCGTGGTATAAAATACATTTCAGACCAACCAAAGTTGACTGTACTGGGATCAATCTCAGGTTCTATCAGCGTAGGTCAGCTATGGACGGAGCTGATTGGGTAGCTGTACAGCCACACTTACGCATTAGCCTTGATTATTTTTGAGTTTTTAAGCTAGAATGAAACTAATCAAATGACAGTCATGTACATGATTTTGTTTGGTCGGAAGGTGTTGCTGACTTTGGAAGTGACAATGAGGGCGAGGGCGACGATTTTCAGCCCTGGAAACCCAGAAGTAGTATAAGCGGTCATACTATGAACCAGTGCACGATTACTATTAAGATCCAAAGTTTTGATAAAGGGTTTCGGTGCTTGAATAATGGTATCCCCTCATTACCCACACGATAACCTCAACAATGCTCTGGGTTTTAATAAGAATGAGGACAGAGTGGTTCTCATTTGGCCAAGATTTTATATGGGTTAACTCTAAATGAAAAAATATTTTATTGGTATAGGCAAAGGAAGCCACCGTTGGCCGTCGACCCTCGGCACTTTGGAAAGTGGAGAACATTGGTACCATAATGCCAATGGATTGTCTTCACGATTACGGGGGGCAGAAGGTATACACAATTTATACGGGTATACACATGACTGTACTGGATTCAATTGTATTAGAGTCAGTCACGTTTCGTTCCACCCAAATTAAATCAAAAACGGCAAAACAATTCATAAACTCAAATCTTTTCAGATGGAGATGGTTATGAAACTGGACCCAATGAAGGATTCATTACGTCATTACGGTCTTAAAGGCGGCACTTTAATTAATCCCTGGACTTGTTTGAAGCTAGGATGCTTAGCAGAGGGTATCGGATTTGAAACACAAGGTGTTGTAAGAACTCATTGCGGACAAGAAGTGTTGGACTGAAGTTGAGCATGTTATAGATATGGAACATCGAATTAAAAGAGCGAAAGACAAGGGATTCCTGGACAGTATTCCAAACCAGTGCTGGAGGTATGCGGTATAAATGGTTTGCTCTGATCCATCTCTTATATGAATTTTAAAATTGTGAATTTCTAATTTCTTTAAAGGAGAGGCTTCCATATGATTCCAAATTTGAGGACACGGCTCTTTCTGGTCGAAACTTTCGAAAAACTTACAAACGAGACCAAGCCACTTATGATCAGGATGTATACCCACATGTAACTGAAAAGAGGAAAGCAGATTTGAGTGATGTCAAGAAAGGTGAGTACATTCGTAGTTTAAAGTAACTATTAGGAATTCCCCGTGTTTGTATGAAACATGTCTGGAAAATTCATTGACTCTCGAAAAGTCCATGACGAACTCACGCCAGGGCAATGAATTATTCAAACATGTTTGTTTATGTAAAAGTAACACTCGTCGAAAATTATTCTATTTGTCTATTTCCAGAAATGTACCACTCTATACAAGTTGCTTTTGAAGAGACCGTCGGAAAAGAAATGATGACCCCGAATTAAAAAATTTGAAGGGGATTTTAATGCGAAAAAAAGAAGAGAATTTATTGACATAATTGAAAACAGGGAAGAACAATTTTTGAAATAGAATTTTGAAGACAGGTGTTTGAGGGACAAGAATGGAAAATTGACCGTTACGACGACAAGGCCATCAGTTTTGAAGAATTGCGTGAAGGTTTTGTCAGAGATGACTTGCCATATGGCGGTGTGCACGGTACCCGTTGAGGATTTCTTTTCGTTGTACAAATGATTTGATTTGGTCAAGTGCTTGTGCAAATGAACTGTGCCGGCACCCTAAGTAATTTGGGGTGAGTATATTACTGAAGAGAGGATGATCCGAATTTGAGCAACGACTTGTATTGTTTGAATAACTCTAGATGAAAAACTATTTTTCTGGAATAGGAAATGAAGCCTGCGCCCGGCTGTCGACCGTCGGGACCCAGGAAAGTGGAGAAAAGAGGGAACATACTTCCAATCGATTATCCTGATGAGTTCGGCGATGATAAAGTATTCACGGTGAATTTATGAGTGGGTGGAGCCAAATGTGACTGTACTGGAATCAATTACAAGATTGCTCCACAGTCAGTAATTTTTGGCTCACTAAAATGAAAACTGATTTCATAAACTCAAATCATTTCAGATGGACATGGTCATGATATTAGACTCTATGATGCACCTCAGCTAAATCGTCATTATGGTCTGCAGGACTGAACTTTGGATAAGCCACGGTGGGTGTGTTTGAAAGCGAAATGCGTCGCAAAGGACATTGAATTTTTAACACAGCGCCAAGCACGAACCCATTAGAGTTGTTGGAAAAAGATTATGGACGTGATAAGTTTTCACAAGGAATTCATGGAAAGTATTCCTACCAGTGCCGGAGGTATGCGATAAAAATAGCTGATTTGAGTAATGTCAAAAATGGTGAGCACATTCGTAGTTTAAAGTTACTATTAGGAATTCCCCGTGTTTGCATGAAACACGTATAACGGACTCACGCTAGTACATTGAATTTTCTAAACATGTTTATGTAAAAGTAAAACTCATGGAAATGCTTACGAATGAATACTAAGGACCGCT
The DNA here is from genome assembly GCA_034700305.1 of Protaphorura armata. Taxonomy (NCBI): domain Eukaryota; kingdom Metazoa; phylum Arthropoda; class Collembola; order Poduromorpha; family Onychiuridae; genus Protaphorura; species Protaphorura armata. The sequence goes on from JAQIXO010000601.1 coordinate 10,272, forward strand.
AATTTTTAATTTATTGTATTTATCTATTTGCAGAGATGTGCCAATCTGTTCAGGTTGCCATTCAAGAGGCCGGTCGGATGCTTTTTGGCAAAGAAGTTGAGGCACATATTGGACAATTTTTCGGCGATCTTTGAAGGGGTTTTTACTGCCAAGAAGAGAAGAGAACTGATCGTCATAATTGAAAATCGAGAGGAACAATTTTTGACACTGAATTTTGAAGACATGTATTTGGGTGTAAAAAAGGGAAAGTTGACCGTTATGAAGAGAAAGCCATCGTTTTGAAGATGGGCGTGGGCTTTGTCTGAGCAGACTATGCACATAGCCGTGTTCACAATACCCGGTGAGGATTTCTTTCTATTGTACAAATCAAGGTCAAGTGCGTGTGAACTGTGCCCAAAGTAATTTTGAGGCCGGTTCATTTGTGCCAGCACAACGGTGTGATGCATCTATTGACGACAAGTAAATGTAATGTTTACAATGCCCGCAGATTTTCGAGTGAGGGTAACTCCTACACAAAGGCTCAGGAAGACCCTGATCTGTTGTGCGACAACTATGACAATGAATGGGAGCAACGAAATTGTTGCGGCCGTAACATAGATGAGAGAGGTGGAACAGAGGCAGTGGTTGTGTACAATATCTCCGAAGAGTACATCATCAGGAGGCTAGATCTAAAAATTTATTAAGAGAGCGTTTTATCTCTGTTATGAAAACAAACTCGCGTGGATTTTGGAGGTCTGATGTTTGGTGGAACAAAGACCTAAACCCTTGAAAGAGTATATAGAAGATAACAAAGTTGACAACGAGGATTTTCAACTAAACGAATTTAACATTACGGATGATCTAGTCATCCGAGATTCTACTCATGAGATCAGGCAGGTATGAAATATTTTATTTTTAACTGACTAATTCAACTCCATGAGTTCCTCTTCATACCAAATTGTACCCTGCCAATACATTCGTTTGTAGAATGTATGTGAGCCATCAACATTGATGTGCTAGCTCTGCTAGCCTCAATATACGAACGAATGCGGCCAGCGAGTTCAATTAAGTTCAATAAAATGTATTCATAATATTTACGAACGAATGCACTAGTAGGTTTCAATTTTGGGCCTTTTAAAGAGTTTAACATAATTGTATTTTCTATTACTTGACAGTGGACGTGCTCATGTATTGGAAAAATCCGAAGTTATTAGATAAGGAGCTGACTATGATCAAGTGGGACTTTGACAAAGATTCGGAAACGCTAAGCTTTCTTGGACTCGAATTGGTGTTCAAGAAACCGCACAAACCAACAGCAGCGTGCCCCAAGGCCTGCAAACCCGATTGAAGAGAATAGGAAGATTCTGCTCGAAAATATTCTCGAGTAAAGTTATTTATGTGGTTGAAATTGGAGGCATGGACAAGGATATAAACTATTGTGGACGCGTTGGTAAACGTTTAAACGGATATAGGAGTAGGAGAGACGTTTACACTCCATCTGCGCTGCCTGGACACTCAAGGAAATCGAGGAACACTCAAGTAACTACTAAAACTTTTCCCATACTTTTATTTATTACACTCTGTACATAATGAATAATTTGAATTACAAATCTCTTCAACCTGTGTAGGCAAAGCCTGTATGCCGTTGTACAACAGTTGACTTATACTGGAGTGATGATTCCCAGCATGGGTAATCATCCAGCCCGTACAAAGAGTTTGACGATAATGAAGTAAGATGTAATTTTGAGCATCATGACATAAAATACTATTTCGGAAAGGGAGAGACCAAAGTTGACTGTACTGGGATCAATTGTGTCAGTGTCTGTTAACTTTGGACGGCACGGGTAAGGTCGATTTAAAGTCACACTCGCGCATAAGCCCTGACTAATATTGGCTTTTTAAACTAGAGTGAAACTAATCAACTAGTCCATGAATTCATTCTGTAGAAACATGATGTGGACCTTTGATCGGAGAACGAGGATGAAGATTTATTGAAGGAATAAATAGGAAGAATATTGCATACACCAAAAACACCCAACGATAACCTATGCTATGGGTTTTAATATCACTGACGAGAGAATGATCCCCGTTCGACCAAAATGTTGTATTTGTGAATAACTCTAGATGAAAAACTATTTTGCTTGCATTGGAAAAGAAGCCTTCCCCCTGCTGTCGACCGCCGGTACCCAGGAAAGTGGAGAAAAGAGGAAGTATACTTCAATCTACATCCAATCGATCTTCTTGATGAGAACGGTGATGAATAATTATGCACCGTAAATTCATGAGTGTGTGGAGCCAAATGTGACTGTACTGAATCGATCGTAAGATTGTATTAGAGTCAGTCATTGACGACATTTATAAACTCAAACTTTGCAGAGGGTCATGGTCTTTCAATTCGAACCAATAAATCCTCAACTAAATCGTCATTACGGTATTAAAGACCGAACAATTGTTAACCCATGGATTTGAAGAAGGGGTGCTTAGCAGATGGTATCGGAATTAATACAGAAGGTGCTGTAAAAGCGCACTGCAGACGGTGTTGGTCTGAATGAAAGTTAGAGCATGGGAACGGGAAGGACGAATAAGGAGATATGACCAGAATAAAAACTTATTCCAAACCCAAACCAACCCAAACCAGTTTTGAAGGTATGTGTTAAAAACTGGTTGCTCTGGCTCTACAATCTGAATGAATTTTAAAATTATGCGTTTTTTTAAAGGAAAAAATTCCGTATGGAAAAGAATTTCAAAACACAGGACTGCCACCTTGAAACTTGGCGAAAACGTTTGAACGTGATACGAAAACCTATGATCAGGATGTTTACCCTCATGTACCTGAAAAGAGAAAAGCAGATGTCAGGAATGGTGAGTGCACACGCAGTTTAAAGTTGCTATTAGGATTTCCACGGGACCGTTGGAAACATGTTTGGAAAATTCATTGAATCTCGTGGATTCCATGACGGAATCACGCCAGTACCATGAATTTTCCGAACATGTAGAAATATATTCAAAAAGTTTGAGGAGGGTGTTACTGCACAGAAGAGAAGAGATCTGATCGAAATAATTAAGAATCGGAAAGTGCAGTTTTTGACATTGAATTTTGAAGATAGGTGTTTTGGGTATCAAGAATGGAAATCTGACCGTTATGACGAGGAGGCCATCTGCTGTTTTAAAGAAGGGTGTAGAGGCTTTGTCAGGGATGACTTGATATTTGTCGGTGTGCACGGTGCCCTGTGAGGATTTCTCTTTGTACTAATGATTTGATTTAGTCAAGTGCTTGTGCAAATGAACTGTTCCGGGACCCAAGGTAATTTGGTGTGAGGGCCAGTTCATTTGTATACAAGAGAATATAATGCCCGCAGCTTGGTTTCGACTGATGGGAACCTCTCAGGACGACCTTGATCCGTTGAACGACGAGCATGACGAAGAATGGGAGCAACGATATTGTTGCGGCCGTTACATTCAGGAGAGAGAGGGACAGGACGAAGTGGTTGTATGGAATGTATCTGAAAAGTACAAAATCAGGAAGAGGGGTGATAAAATTTCTTGGGAGAAGGATTAAATTTGTCACATTCAAACAAATTTGCCTGGGCAATTTGGAGGTCGGAAGCTCATTGGAACAAAGTTGATCACAAACCCAAACCTTTGAAAAAATACTCAGAAAAAGAACAAAAGATCGCAATGTTGACACGACGGATTTCCTACTACAAGATTTTTTCATCACCGATAATCCAGCCATGCTTGACTACACTCATCAAATATGGGAGGTACGAAATGTTTGTTTTTTAAACGACTTATTGCTCTCCAAATATCATGTTCCTCTTCATACCAAATGTACCTTACCAATAGATTCATTTGTAAATTATACGGGAGCCATCAACTATGATGTGCTAGCGTCAGTCGACAAACGTGTAGTACGGCACTATTTTGTGCCTCCAAAGGCTCTCACACTGATTACATTTATTGTTACTTGACAGTGGGCTGCCTTGTTCGCAGTGCATGGAGATGTAACCATGCATGGCAAAAAATGTGAATCTCCTTGACAAGGAGTTGACTTTGATCAAGAGGGACTTCGTGAGATTCAGAAATGCTGTTAAAAGTTTTTGGGACTACAATTGGTGTTCAAGTATCCCAACAAACCACCGGCGTGAACTAAGGCCTTCAAACCCGATTCGAGAGAAAAAAAGAAGATTCTGCCCGGACTTACTTAAAAGTTTTCTCGAACAAAGTTATTTATGTGGGTGAAACGGAGGACATGAAAAAGGATATTGGGGAAGCGTCGGTAAACGATTAGAGTATAATAGTAGTATGGGGCGAAAGTTGACGCCAAATGATGAGAAGTGTTACACCGTCCGGGTGGTAAAACATTATAAAAAATTTATCGCGGAGAGCTTAACTACGTACACGCACATGCCGGCGTACGGCTTTAAGGTGCCATCCCAGCAGACAAATAATTTGGTGTCTTTGTTAAATATTAAAATTTGTGTATCTGTAATTGACTTTTCAAATTCTAATCACCGAGAGTATTTCGACTTTGTGTCATATATGTGCTTCGGTGGAACTTTTGAGTGGTCAAAAGTTTCTTCTACCAAATGAATAGTTTCTAGAAATGGTTCTAAAATCGTACAAAGATCACTATTGTGTATCAGTGCCAATTTTTAGGTTGTTTGTTTTTGTCAATTTATTTCCGTATCATTAAATTATAAGCTTGTGAAATGTTAAAAAAATACAGTATTATAATCATTGTTACAGTTGAATACTAAAAGGATCAGTTATCAAATGTGACGAATATACGAGACTTCAATAATTGTAAATAAAAACGTGTCAATTGATTGGGGTATTTTTTGTGTTGTTCACGAGGAAGTTATTAGTTGGGCTGAATGGATTTATAGGGTAGACTGGCTGTAGTATTTTGAAAACGGGAGAGTTCTAAATTAATTTTATACAAAAAGACAGATTATTTGGAATGGAAGGTGAGCCATGAACTACTACTGGTTCCTGTAAAAGAAGACACTAACACTATAGTGTTAGTGTCTACTACAGTCCGGGCTGTCCAGCTCTGTGTGGATGATTAGGTGATGACGTTGAAAATTACTCATCGTTGATTCTACTCTGTCCTTCAGTGTAAAGTAAGTGTACTCATCCGTGATTGTGAAGAATAAATCCGAGTTGTAAATCCCTCTCCGTACTTTTACTGAATCATACATTTGAAATTCATTCAGTTCCTCGTCAAGGAAAAATAAATGTATTTTCTAATTCGGAACCCAATTGTTTCATGCTTCAAATAGAAAAACAAAAAAACTGGTGAGCTTGGCTGAAGAGTCGTCTTCGAAATCTCGTCACCCTTGTACAATTAACACTGGTAGATGAGACCCAAGTCAATCCGTTCCCTCTTTAATGTGCATGGGATTGGAGTCAGTTTTTACTGCAGTAGGAACGAAGAAAGGAATTAATGCTCATAGAATGCAACTTTAATTGAATTTTAAGGATTTGTACGGGGTGGTCCCTAAATGATTGACAGATTTCCATGAACCTGGCTGCGGTAATAATTCGACATGAATTACTCTAAAGAAAGTGGTTGTAGTGGTAATATGAAATTAAAGTTACTTTTATCAATCAAACGCGGGTGTTGTATTCGGTACTAACAAACTTAAAATAACACGTGCAAATGATTTGATATTGACCATATTAAATGAAACAATTCAGATTTATTTTTCGAGTAAACTAAGCACTACTTCATAATGCTGGATGGAATTTTAAAAGTAATTGAAAATGTGGTTGAAGATTTATGACTTACGTGAATTACATTTACTGCGCGTTTTTCTGAATATGTAGTTGCAATTAAATCGGTGTCTATATTGTATTTTAAAATACATCCTCCGCACTGGTAGTAACAGCGATCAGCGACCCTGATTTTTTCTCAGACTTGACACCCATTACAACATTGTTCAGGAGGTCAAGGAGAAGCTCTGTGCAAAGTTCGGGGTCAATCGCACCGACGCGAGCCCGCCACGTTAGTACCGCGATCTCCTTTTACAATTTGATATATTAAATTACTCTTGAGAATTAGATCCTAATTACATTCATACTCTGATTGGAATTTAAAATGTACTCCCAGTACATTTCCATATTTCATGTCTGGTAATCCAATTATACTGTTAGATTGTACCAGATTCCGCGTATATTGTATGCCCAATTCTAATTTGGCTGTAAGTACAGCGCTGTTCGTATGCACTACCACTTCCTAATTTACTTAGAAATGTTAGTACACACAAGACTGTTGACTGTAAACCGTCTAATTTGGCAATGAATCTAGCGACCATAGATGGACAAGCCACTCTGATTTAGAAATTAAAAGTAATCTACTATGTAAGATAATAATTGAGATACATTTTGTATCTTCCATCGTGTCCGTTAAGAAAAAAATATCTGCCGTAGTATTTAGCAAAAGTATCTTCAAGGTAAAAGCTACTACACTTTGCATTCTGACATGTATCTAGAAATTGTAAAGTCAGATTGTATCTTGTAGTTTCTTGTAATGATGCCACCTTTTCTGTATCTTGGGACAGTTATATTCGAGATAATCGTGCTTGTATCTTGTGTATCTATGCCAGCTAGTCGAATGTAAAGCAAATAGTTTAATACATATGGTATGACATTATTTCGATCCATCGTCAATCGTCAAATTAGCAAATAACTTCGATCATTTCGTGGACCGCGTACACTATATTTTTTATTTACAGTTTGTCTTAAGCGGGTTTAAAAGTGAATTCGGGGACACTTATCACAAATTCTATGTAAGGTACAAGACTAATTAAATATTCACAATCTCCTCCGTCGGTAGGGCCACGAGCCATGATGACTTCCGTGCACTTAGCTTTACGTTAAAATTCATTTCTGAACTTCGATTTTAAATCTCGATCGATCACCAGTAAGCTAAAGAACCGCTTAAAACCAAAGCAAAAATTATTTTACCACGCCAATCCTATTTCTGTCCAATTCAAGAATTATCCTTTCAACATCCTAAAACATTTCAAAGTAGGGGATTTTGACAACCCGTGAATTCCTTATAAATAGTTACGGCTCTTGCTTCGCTCCTTTTATATACACGACTCGCTCGTGGGACTGCTCATCTTCAACATGAGATATTCTGTCTATGCCCTTTAGACAAAGGGATTGCGATAATGATGTACAGACTAACGCTCAGAATGAGTCAAACTACAAAATTAAAATTCAGACAAACGTCAATACATTTTAGTACAACTTTTATTTCACGTCTGATTTGGAGTCAAACGATGAGAGAACATGATTTAGACATTTGTTACAATTACAAGAAATGTAAGAATAATTTGACGGGAGATTTGAACAAGAGGGACAAGAGAGATGAAGAGATGAACAGGGTTTGGTTTATTTAAAAGGGTTCTTGCTGCACAGTCGTGACCACTGGTGGATCGTAGACGTATTGAGGTGGTGGTGGTGGATCATAAATGATCTCTGGTGGTGGTGGTGGGTC
>JAQIXO010000602.1:0-17718 GCA_034700305.1 Protaphorura armata
TTGTGTAAAAATCAATGCACTATGAGTGTACTTCCTGCTTCAGGAAATGACTAAAATTGTTAATCCTGGAATTGATAATGAGTTGAACCTTTTTCTCATGCATACACACGATTTTCTTGTTGTTTTTACAAGGGAAGGTCATCAAATGAGAAGCATCGGGCTACGAAAGTATTTTATGTATGAATTTATGTATAAATGTATTGGGTTTTCATGGAACTCAACCTACAATACTAAAATTCGGTTGCACCGTTTCCTTACATAATAATTGTACTCTCAGAGTAAACTTTGGCTATGGTTATGGGCGGAAGTGGTGGAGAGAGAAAATTAATGATAATTTACATTACTAATGTCAAGTGTACTGATAGTGATGTGAAATGGTAAAATAGAAAAGAAGTATAGAATTTCTTATTAATATATCAAAATGTAGCCCGAATGGTCAATAGAAATTAGAAAGGGAAAGGTTTAGATGAGATATTTAGCTTGTAAGTGTGTTGTGTTGTTGTGTTGTTGCGTGCACATAACGTTTTGGGTTTTTTGGGGTTTTTCTTGGGTTTTCCTTTTTATTTATTTTTCTTTCGCACGGGTGGCTTGGTGGGTCAACAACACAATAGAAATTGATCCCGGCGATAAGAAATGCTTTTATACAAATCCTTCCGTTTGGTACGGATTGACTCTTAATCAGATTCTAGCATGAAATGAGTTACGCAAGAGTTTGCACACGTGGTTTCACACATAATAATTAGTTTTGTATGCCTGCCATACCATATGTGCCGTGTCCCTGGACAATACATTTACATAATTAAACCTGAATCCGAATTTGAGTCAATACATTCAACGTTCATAATTAATTGGAGCATTGGTATAATGCATTACAATTTTGACAACAGAAGGACTATTTTAAATTGTGTCATCACCAATTATCAACCGATCTGCCAAACAACAGACCACTTGTGATTATTTATTCCAACAGGAGTCATAAGCGCGTGAGGAATTTGAAAGGTAGGATTGATTAAATCAAATCAATCGAATAATATGTAATATAGAGTAATGTGTCAAAGTCTGCCTCAACACTTGACATTGGTTGGGTTTTTATGGTGACCTTATAAATTATATACTGGGAGGTCATAAATAACTATAACATAATAATATGTTCTAATGTGTGTCTATCTTCCGTTTTCATTTAACAGAAATTATAAATGCATTTTGAGAAACCCAGTTACCCTTGGGTCACCCTGTATGTATATAAACTGCTGGAAACCAGAAATGATAGGCAAATCTACACGAGGCATGAAAAAATTAATAGATTCGTACACCTGTCAATATTTGTCACACCAGTCCATAGTCATCAATCACGATTTCCTAATCAGGAATAAACTAAAATATAAAATTAAAAATTACGTAATGCATTCATTTAACACTAAAGATGACATGATGTTTCACTGCCAAAAAATTATCTAGTTGAATAAAATTGGGATATTTAAGGTCAATCAATTCAGTGAGTTGGTTGGAGTAGTACCTTAAGTTCTGGTTCTATTAATTTGTTATAATTAAAATTCATAATGAATTATTTTGGAGTCCTCGCGTTAGTTTTGGTCGCGCTGACTGGGTCATCTTTAGCCCAAGTTGGAGCACCATGCCATAATAGAATCTTTACTTTCACACCCAGACATTCCTTGAATCTGACAGCGGTATGTAAATTAAAATCAGTTCTTCCCATTAATTAATATTATCCACAGAATAATTTTTTGCAATACAATATAAAACATCTGTATAACGATTATATCTAATTTTCTCTTACAATTTCTTAATTACTTTGTAGTTCCAAGGGACATGGTATGCCCAAGAATATGCTTCCAGCTTCATCGGTAACACACCTGAACCAGACTACAAATGTCTTAACATTCGATTCACTCAAGACGATGAACTTCATTTGACGGCCCATGAAACTTTCACTAATTTGACGACAGGTGGATTTTTGGAAGACATCACTTCCATCACCGTCAATGCCACCCGAAGCCCTCTCAACGCTGTTTGGACGGCGTCATCTCCTAATGTCGAATGTAAATCAAATTAAACTACTAATTTTTTTCCAAATTCAAAAAGTTACAAGAAATAATTTTGGGCTTTTTTACTTGATTTCAGTTATAATTGACCAAGTCGTACTCGCCGCTGATCTCACGTTCACCAGATGGGCACTTCTCTACGGATGTTCAATCAGAGAGGGAGGTTTCAGATGGGAAACAGTCACAGCAGTGTCTCGTGAACGCACAATTGACCAGTCTACGAGGGATGACCTTAAGGCTCTTATGGTTGGCATTGGATTCCGCATCGGAGATCATTGGCCAATTGGGCAAACTGGATGTTTGGTCTAAATTAATACCTAGACAGCTGGACATTACGCGTCATCATACTTGGAATTTCAAAATTTTAAATATTTCAAACCATGAATTGTGCGATGGATTGTAAATAAACTGGAATTGAAACATATCATTGGAATTTCGTTTTTATTTTGCTGAAATACATAATAACACTACATTTGTCTCTTTCAATCGTAAGTGAAAGCAGATATAATTAAGAACAAACATTTTTAACTCCAGTACACATTTAGTCAGAATTACATACATACAATTTACATTAAGTAATCACTATTTTATTTACTTTGAACTGTGATCTGCTTGGTCTTTGTTATTTGGTTCTTTTTACGAACCATCCTCAGAAATAAATTTGAAATATTTTGAATTCTGAGACAAACCGGTGTCAAAACCTGAATATGGAACGAGGAGCACAAGAGTCTCCAAATCGCTCTAATTTTATATTTTTGCTGAAATGAAAAGGGCGTTGGGCACTTCACAAAATTTACAAGAATTCGAACTCCAAAAACAACCGGTAACCAAACATGATGATAGACTAAGCGATACAAATTCAACAAACTTGATATAATTGTAGCTAGTGATTCGAACAAAAACACCACCATACAAATTACTATTAGGAAACCATACACCCCAAATGTGCCTGCTAATACACCTACTAAGTCTAGTCCTATTTCCTTGTTCGGTTCCTCGAGTTTTTGCAATTCTTTTGAAGTATTTCTTAAGTTCTCCGTCTTAGCCATGCTCAACCAGTAGTCAAGAATCCCTGAACCCATAACAACTAAACTTCGTCGGAGTATACGTCCACCGTCATCGAAGACGAACGAGCCGTAAACGTCTTTCTTTTTCTCTAATACGAGTACAACATTTTCTTGGAAAATCGGTTCTTTGCCTAAATATATTTTCTTTTCTGGATATTGCAAATTTAAAGTTGAAAATAAATTATCAAGTTCTACAGTTGGTGCGACATAGACTGATTGGTCACACTGGAGTATTTCTTCATTAATAGTACGATCCTTCACAAATGACAAGTCTTGTGATTCAAATCTATCCATCATTTGCCGCATGAAGTCCATACGATTCTCCAAAGCAGTAATGTTTGAACTCTTCCATTTCTCGACTCCCCTGGCTCTGATTAACAGCGAAGATGCCACGTAGTGTTCTAACAATATTTTTCTAAAGAGTTTCGAGTTTAGTGTGGAGGATTTGTACACGTCACAATTTTCACCTGTGTTGTAACAACTTGCCGAATGTCTTATGAACGGATCGTCTGAGCTAGGTATCATAATCAAATTTTGTGTTAGTATGTCTGCAAATGTCTCAAGACCTTTCCACTGGATCGGTGCCATCAATTTTGTTGTTACCACTCCTTTGTACCCATTTGTTATGACAATACTCATCAGGAGGAAAGGAGTCAGGAAAGCGGTTAGTCCGATGGAACTTCGCAATCGCTTATTCGTTGTCGGTAATGAGTGTTCGAAGACTAACGTAAGGGCTTGGGACATCACAATCTTTATTCCAGCCATGGAACAAAAGTTTATGTCATAAAGAATGAATGACAATCCAAATACAAGTACGAAGAGTATGAGAATGCAAATCCATACTTCTAGTTCGTAGGGTGTCGTGAAAGATCGGAATATAATTCGGTGTTCTTGAGACCCAGCACAAGTCAGGAAGTTATACTCAGTTGATTCATAAGTGATGATAACTTCGGAACCGTCATCACCCAGAAAATGGTTTGTTACTACGACTAAGGGGGAAAAAGTATTTAACATGTTACAGGTGTCAAAGTCCGTTATAATCGTTGAATTTGATGTAATACTTGCAGTGAGAGACAGGAGAATTAGTTCGAGCGGTGGCTTTTTCATTCTCCTGATTTCGGATGCCGTCGGTGTTGTCCCACAGTAGGGATACTTCTTTAAAGCTGTCGTGGGTATATATACCCAAGTAGGACCCTTGCAGTTGTCGTCTATTAGTCTCGATATTACGCCGTTTATCATCTTCATAGAGAAATGTTCGGGTATCATCTCGAAAGATATGGATAGGTCACAGGGATGTACAATCGAAATGTGGGCAAGTGTTTTCCCAACGCGAAATATTATAATCGGTGGGATAAAAGACCTTGCAGGATTTTCAACAAAGAGTTCCAGTGGTAATGGCATGTCATTGTCCGACTTCCAAACACATATTGCATGAGTATTCTTGTAAGCTCCAGGTTTGTATTCATCATTGTGTAATCCCCAGTAGTAGTTGTACGTTGCATGTGCTAACAATATTTCCCATTTAGTTTTTGGGAATATTAGTATCATGAGACCTGACAAATATTTCCCAAAATGCAGTTTATTTCGCGTCTCGTGTGATTGGCAGTAAACGAACATGAAGTCTGCCATTTTCACACAATTTGATATTCCTAAGTTTGAAAATGAAAGTGTCACTGGTTTAGTGGGTTCGAGTATATCGACATTTTCAAAGAGTATCAACTGGACGAAGGGATGGTTGTAGTTTCTTACGAACATGTTCACGTCGACTGTTTCGAAATTAATAATTTCAACTGCAAGTGAACTTGAAAGGAGAAGAAGAAAATTGAAATTGCAATACATTATCACTTTTTGTGTAGAACTGAAGTACTCGTACTAGTGGTATCCGAAGAAGTCACAATGTATTGAAAATGAAATGAGTTTTGGATGTCTCGTCGTCTCGTCGAGTGCTGAAAATAAAGTTTAAGCAGCTTTACGAGGATTTCTCGGACGGGCTGGAGTATGCAAAAGTTTCTAAACAAGTTTACTTGTAGTATAACACTACCTGACTTACGTACACATGCAAATGTAGTTCTACAATTCTGGTTATGTTCTGTGACATGTTTCTTCATGTGACAATATCAGCGACAACGTATCGACTTTTTTCCGTTTGCTTATTGATTACACGCAAATGAGGCAGAATTATTTATTATCTTTACTATATTCAACAGAATTTAATAGTGTAGTCGATCCGAGCTACATTCGAGACGCAAGCATTTACATCAGCATGAACAGTATTATCAATAGTTTATTTTTAAAAAAGCAATCCCATTTTCCTACTCATTTATTCAGAAGATTTTGGTCGTGTTCACCCTCCTGAAGAGTTTTGTTGATGGCGTGACAGTATCGGTCGAGTGAGAACTATTGGTTTTCAGCTTAACTCTCTTCATCTTCGGTCGACAGCCAATGCCAAAGACACCCACCGGCAAGTGTAGTTCCAATCCCATTTGAACAAACATAATAATGTTCAATTCAGTCAAGTCACCCAACTTGTTTTGATGCCCCTTGAAACACACGGATCTGACTAGAGGTACACCACTTTCCATCCCAACTCAACTCATCCCGAAGCCCTCCCAAGACTATTTGAACCGCTTCATATTCGTTATGAATATCATAAATTTATTTCTAACTTCTTTATTCGGCTTCAGTTATAATCGGTCAGGTTGTACTCACGTTCACTTGATTGGTCCTTCCTCACGAATGTTCAATTAAAGGGTGAGGTTTCAGATGGGAAACTGTTAGGGAACGCACGATTGACAAGACTACGAGTGATGACCTTGAAAGCTCATCCAGTTGGTATTGGATTCCGCAACAGAGACCATTGGCGAATTCTACAAAGTTGATGCTCGGTAATATCTGCGCATTTTTGTCATCATATAATTTGAAAATGTGAATAATTCAGAAAGCATGGATTGCAATTAAGATGGAATTGGACAAAAAAAATTGCCAACCAACAATTGCAACTTAATACATTCTATCAATTTGTGTCGAAGCACCACATCAACTAACAAGAATTCTCTATTTAAAACAACATTTGACCTTTTCAGAAGTTCATATATTATTATTATTATTATTATTATATGCGTTACACAACTTCCCAATGTTGGGACCTTATGCTGTGAGTGAGTTAAAGAACAGAACGAGTTAATAAAGTAGTAAAGATGAGTTGTAGATAACAGTCAACAGTTACCGAAAAAATAAAAATAAAGAGAACAAGTTACAATATCATACGTAAACAGAATGTACAGTTAAGATAATAGATACTTATCAAATTCGATCGTATTTTTCAATGACAAATGTTGTTGCTAGTTTCTTGAATTTGACTATTGAACAGTTTTTCTCGAAATCACAGGAGTTCCAAAGCCTGGCAGCAGTTGATACGAATGATTTAGTCGAAGAAAGATTTCTAAGATGGATATCTTGAGCATTACGTGTGTTGTGTGAGTGTACCGGCGTTTAGTTTGAACATTTCTTTGAATAATACTGGAGAATTTTGAAAGTTTTGAATTTTGTACATCAGGCATAAGAGAGATTTGGCATAAATTTGTTTCGGACCAAGCCACTTCAGTGCATCTAAATCATCGGTGATACTGTCATATTTCTTTTTTCCTAGTACTAGACGTGCAGAACATTTGAGGAGTTTCTCGACGGTTTTAAGCTCTGTGGTGTTGGCCATACCCCATACACTAGATAAGTAAAACAAGTGCGGAAATATTAGTCCTTTGATTAATTTAATCATATCATCATTAGAGATATATCGTTAAGCACAATTGAAAATCGGTATTGGAGCACAATTCCCCCCATATTACATACTAGACGTAAACGCTCCACAGTGAAGAAGAACTTGCAGATATTTAGCAATCACTATATACCGAATTTAAGCCAGAATATTTTATTGAACTTAATTGAACTCGCTTAATCGAACACACATAAAACATGATACACACAAAATCAAAATTCACCATAATCAGCAATAATGAAATAAATAAACCAAAATCTTCTGGAATAATAATCAAGAAAAATAATTCAAAGATAGAATTACACAAAAAAAGTAGTAATGCATACATTTACAAAATAAGAATACATATATAATCACAAATAAAATATCTCAGACAAATCTTTGCTTGAAGGTAAGGTCCCTAATACGGAAGCTACGTTACCACGTTGAATTGCAATAGATACAATCTGAAGGAGGTAGTCAGAATTAATATTACGTACGTAAACATTATCTCACCGCATGATTCTGAACTGAGATATGCTGAGATTTTGTCACTCTGTTTTCTTTTCGCACTATCCTAAGAATTCGGATTGCAATATTTTGAATCCCGAGGGTAAGCATTCCACAAACCCAATTATAGAACGAATAGAACAAAAATCTAGGAGTCGTACAATGTTTTTGAAACAAAATTATTGATGTAGATCTCTTGTAATTTACAAGATGTCGAACTCCAAGAGTAACTGCTAACCATACATGAGAGAAGGAGCGATGCAAGGGCAATGAACTAGTTGCCATTTTAACTAGTGATTCGAACAAGAACACCGTCCCACAGATTAATATTAGTAAACAGTAAACCCCAAAAGTTTCTGCTAACTCACCGGCTAAACCTAATCCTATTTCGCTGTCTGGCTCAATTGTTAGTGAACGCTTTGAAGCATTTCTAAAGTCCACCGCCTTCGACATGTGTAACCAGTACTGAATAATCCCAGAACCCATAACCAGTAAACTCCGACGGAGAAGTATAGCGCCATCATCCCATATGAAAGAAGTAGAATCTTTGCGTTTCTCGTAAGAAATCCCCATGCTATCTTGTAGAATTGGACTAATACCCAAATACAACTTTTTTTCTGGGTATTGAATATTCGAATTTGAAAGCATGATATCCAGCTCTGAGGTTGGTGCGGCATGGACTGTGTGGTCACATTTGAGTATTTCTTCTACAATCGCGCGATCCTTCAGGAACGACAAGTTTTGTGATTGAAATCTGTCCAACATTGAACTCGTGAAAATTAAGCTCTTCTCCAAAGCGGTGGTGGTTTTACCCTTGTATTTCCGTGTTTCATTGCCCAGACGATGTGCAAGTACTTCATGTCGGGCTAAAACCTTCTGAGTAAACATGAAGTTGCCGTGGAATGATTGCAACCTGCTACAGTTCTTGTTATCTTGGTAGCAACTCGTGATCCTTCTTGCGAACCAATCATCGTAATTCGGCACAATATTGAATTTCTGTGTAAGCGTGTCCGCAAATGTTTCAAGACCCTTCCATTGGATCGGAGCCAGGAGCCTTGTTGTAACTACACCTTTGTATGCGTTTGTTATTACAATACTTATTAGCAGAAATGGACAAAGAAATAACGACAGTGCTAAAGGAGTACGCAATTTTTTACTAGTCGTTGGTGGCGAATGTTCGAAGAGCAGAGTCATTGCCAACGTCAGAAAATTGTTTACACCATTTGTGGTAACAAATTTTGCGTCGTACAATATAAAGGACAGTCCAAACAGAAACACGAAGAGAATGAGAATGCAAATCCATACTTCGAATTCATAAGGCGACGTGAATGATCTGAATAAAATTCGGTGTTCATTGGATCCTGCACATGTTAAGAAGTTATATGCAAATGATTCGTATGTAATTGTGACTTCGGAAGTGTCTCTTACAATAGAGTCGCTAAAAATATAATCCCCTGCAATGACTACAGATATGCTATCGTCACCGTTGAATAATATGTTCTCATACATTTCATTGTCATTCATTATAATTGTCGAGTTTGGCGCAACACTTGCAGTCAGTGAAAGTACAATCAGTATGATTGGAGGTTTGTCGTACTTCCTTATTTCGCTTGTGGTTGGTGAGGTTCCGTAGTAATGGTAAGAATTTGTCCTCCGCCCCAAATATAACCAAACAGGACTTGTGCAGCTCTGCTCTATGAAAGTTGACAATAGAGTGTCCAATGTGTTCTTAGAAATATCTTCATGTGATATCTCGGCAGATATTGATAGATCACACGGATGTGGAATCAAAACTTGTACAAGGGTTGCTCCAAAGCGACAGATTATAATCGGGGGAATATAGGTGCTCGATCTTGTACGAATATTGGATTGGACCCCTGGTGGTAGTGCTCTATCGGAGTTCCATATACTGATCGCATGAACGTTTTAAAACACAGGGACTCTAATACTACCTAATCCCCAGTAATAACTGTACAATTGATGCGCCATCAATACCTCAGACATAGTCTTTGGATATATTTGTATCATCAAGCCTGCCAAATGTCTTCAAAAATGTAGTCCAGCCCGCTCTCCTTTGTGTTTGCAATGTAAGCGTCTAAAGTTTTTGAGTTTCACACATTCATGTAATCCCTGGGTTGACGATGAAATTGTGATCGGCTTCATTGGCTCAACGAGGTCAATATTTTCAAAAACGATGAGTTGGATAAGGGTAAGGTTATAGTTTCTAATAAACAAGTGGTTCAGAATTATTGAGTCGGATAGCAAGTGAAATTGGGAAGAGAAGTAAACTGAATAAGGAGTACATCATCACTTCGCTTGTAGTTTTGGGATACTGTAGTAAACATAAAACGGGACAAAGATTGTAGCCAAGTACTAGCCTAACGGCGTAGTAACTACTTACTGAAAACGAAGATCTAGACTTCCTGTTTAACTTCTTCATTCGCGTGTGCATAAATGGAATTTAATGGAGCTTTTGATCTTGATTTACGCAATCCTGGCAGAATTGCTCAAGTGGGTTGTAATATATAATTAAAAGTTTCAAAACAAGTTTCTGACAGTGACACGATTACCTACCCTATTGTCGGAGAGGCTCAGCAGCAGTTCATCTATTTTTCAGGAACTGTGGATTATGTATCAGAATGGAATTCACGTGATCTATGATCTTCATATGATGTTCTAAATGACGATCACGTCATACAGAATTTTATATTTTTCTTTCTTAAAACACACTACACCTTGCGTATTCTTTCAATCTAAAATTACAGCCGCAAACACATTTTGACGCTTTTCAAAATCACTGACTCGTTTATATATTGTTATTTCTGTAAGGAATTAGTTGGTTTTATTTAGAATTGATACAAAAGAATCCTCTGTGAAGAAAATTTTTAAGAACTGTCGTTTAGATTTTACCTGGCAAGTCAAATGTAAACCGATAAGTGAGAAACCTAGAAAATCAATGAACTACAATAACACAGGCTGGAATACACTTCTTAACA
Organism: Protaphorura armata; assembly: GCA_034700305.1. Taxonomy (NCBI): domain Eukaryota; kingdom Metazoa; phylum Arthropoda; class Collembola; order Poduromorpha; family Onychiuridae; genus Protaphorura; species Protaphorura armata. The sequence goes on from JAQIXO010000602.1 coordinate 10,391, forward strand.
TAGAGAAAACTTAACACACAAAAAATTATTTACAGAATGGATATAAAATTTTTCACAATAAGACTACGGCGGCCGGTCGATTTATTAAAAAAATGTTCTTAACCAAAGGATGCTGTCTTGACATTTTAAATCGATAAACTAAACTCTTAACAGAATTAGATGTAACAAAGAACAAATATTTTTAAGTCCACACACATTTACAGTTACACGAGTAAACACTATTTCATTGATTCTGAACGGAGATGGACGTTGGCTTTGTTACTCGGTAATTTTTCTGAACTATCCTCAGAAATAAATTTGAAATCCTTTGAATCGCGAGGCTAACCGGTGTCGAAACACGAGCATACAACGAGGAGCACCAGAGTCTCCGTCTCCAAGCCGCTCTAATTTTAGATTTTCTCTGAAATGATAACGGCATTGGGTGGTTCACAAAATTTACAACAGTTCGATCTCCAAAAACAGCTGACAGCCAAGCATGAGAATAGAATGAGCGATACAAATCAAACAAATTTGGTATAATTTTAACAAGTGATTCGAACAAAAACACCATTCCACAAACTGATATTAATAAACTGTAAACGCTAAAGGTACCTGCTAATACACCAGTCAAGTCAAGTCCTATTTCCCTGATGGGTTCCTCAATTGCTTGTAAATTCTTTGAAGTATTTCTCATATTATCGGCTTTGGCCATAGCCAACCAGTATTGAATAATCCCTGACTCCATGACAACTAAACTTCGACGGAGTATTCGCCCTCCGTCATCCCAAATGAAAGACTCGTAATTCTTATGTTTTCCATAAATAATTGCTACACTTTCTTGTAGAATCGGTTCCTTCCCTAAATATAATTTATTTTTTGGATATAGCCATTTTAATTCTGAAAATAAAGTATCCAGCTCTGCAGTTGTTGCTACGTACACTGTGCTGTCACATTTGAGGATTTCTTCTTTAATCGTCCGGTCCTTCAGGAAAGACATATCGGGCGAATCAAACCTCTGCATCAATTTATGCATTAAGTCCAAACACTTCTTCTTCCACAGAGCAATACTCGAATTCTTGTCATTCCGCGACATATAATGTAAATACGATGCGAGATTTCCTTGTTGCACTGCAATTTTAGCTATTAGAATTGTATATGGGTTATAATCACGGGGGGGTCGCATGCTACAATTTCTTTCTTCGCGGTAGCACCTCATAAGTTTCGTTAATGACCAGTCATCGAGATTAGGAACAAGAGTGAACTTCTGTGCCAGACAGTCAGCGAACGTCTCAAGCCCATTCCATTGAATCGGCGCCATTAGACTTGTCGTAACCACACCTTTGTACCCATTTGTTATGACTATACTCATCAGGAGAAAAGGAGCAAGAAATACTGACAGAGCCAAAGGCCTTCGTAAATTTTTATTTGTCGTCGGTGGTGAATGTTCGAAGACCAGTGTCATTGCCAATGTCAGAAAAATATTTACTCCACTTATGGAGACAAATTTCATGTCGTATAGTATAAATGAAAGTCCAAACAGAAACACGAACACAATGAGAATGCAAATCCATACTTCAAATTCATAAGGCGAAGTGAACGATCTGAATAAAATTCGTTGTTCTTGGGATCCAGCACAGGTCAAGAAGTTATACGCAGAAGATCCATGAGTAATTGTAACCTCGTCAGGGTCCCATGTGTCACCACATATATTACTCCTTACGGAGACCACAGGAACCCTCTCAAGGCGCCCACATATGAGCTCATGGTCATTCATTATAATGGTCGAGTTTGGAGCCATACTTGCCGTCAGAGAGAGTAGAATCAGAGTGATCGGGGGTTTGTCCAACTTCCGAATTTCGTTTGCGGTTAGTGAGGTTCCACAATACATGTATGTTTCTTTCATCATGCCTGCATATGACCAAAGAGGACTCGCGCAATTCTGCTCTGCTATAGCGGAGAAGAGACTGTCCAACTTGTCCTTAGAAATGTCCTCAGGGGATATTGCAGTAGATATAGATATATCACATGGATGTGGAATCAATACTTGTGCAAGTTTCATCTCATAGCGATAGATTATTATCGGTGGAATGAAGGTAATTGATCTAGTAAGAATCTTAGACTGGACTTCTGCCGGGAGTGCTCTGTCCGAATTCCATAGGCTGATCACATGAACGTTCTTGTAGGTGGTTTCTTTGAAATCAAACCAACCTAGTCCCCAGTAATAGTTGTAGAATTGATGTGCCAACAGTACCTCAGACTCCGTTTTTGGAAATATTTGTATCATCAGACCTGTCAAATATTTCCCGAAATGTAGCAGATATCGCGGTTCATGGAATTTGCAAGAAAATACGTTAGAATATAATTCTATCACACAATCCTGTATTGCCTGGCTTGAAGAAGAAATTGTCACTGGTTTTATTGTTTCCACTACATCAGTATTTTCAAAAAGTATCAATTTAACAAGTGGATGGTTATAGTTTTTTATAAACAAGTTCACCTGAACTGGTTTGAAATTTTTGAGTTGGAGAGCAAGTGAGATTGAAAAGAGTAGAAATAAATTCAAAATGCAATGCATGATCATTTTTGTTTGTAAAAATTGAATACTCGTCACAAACACTGTGTCGGATTAAGACTGTCTAATAGTGTTACGACAAACATGTAAATACACTTCGAGAAATGTGTCATGTTTAGATGTGCGTGGACCTTCATTCGCGTACGCACCATGAAATTAACTTCAATGCTGGTTTGATCGACGAACACGAAGTGTGTTGTGTAATCATAGGAGTTTTGGTCGTGGGGTTGTAATGTATGCCATTAAAAGTTTCAAAACAATATACCTGCCAGTGGCATGATCGTAAAGGAAATTTAATTATTTATCGTTAGGCAGCCATTAAGTTTTCCAAGGCTAACCTGGCGTGTCATGTTTTACGTCATTAATCTTGATTGGACATTTTGCTTTTGATAATAGTGAATGCACATCTTTCTATGTAAATCATGTGTTACGCAACAAACACTATTTGTTCATTCGGAACACAAGTTTCGAATAATTTTATAAGCATGAACTGTTTTCTCTAGTCACCGTTGCCACTTTGTTCCTGTTTTTGCGGCTTATATATAATTAGGATTTTTTAAAATACGATTGTGATAAATTTTGTAAGTAGTCCCTCGTATATTATAACTTGAAAGTCAACTAGAAACTAAAAATGCAAAACTACTGTCTGTGCAATTCAATGGTGCCGATTTTTATGTTTTTCTAACTAAACATTGAGTTCAGGACTTGAATAAATACAAATTAATCCAGTCAAATCAAGAATTGGAGAGGGAGATTTTAGATGGGAGAAAATCACGGCTATCTCTCGTGCACGCACCATTGACCACACAACGAAGGATGACCTTAAAGCTCTTATGGTTGGTATTGGATTCCGCTTCGGAGATCATTGGCCAATTGAACAAACTCGGGGTTAGGTTTAAATTAATACCTACATACATATGCGTCATCGTATTTACAATTATCAAAATTTAAATACTTAATTCATAGCATCAATTGTACTGTGGATTGGAAATAAATTGGAATTGAGACTTGTCATTGGAATTTTATTTTTATTTTTCTGAATCACACAATAACCTACATTCTCTTTAGTGAAACTAGATATAACGAAATGAAGGACAAATATTTCTAACTCCAGTTTACGTTTAGTCAGAGTTACAATTACATTACAGAACAAACATTATTTTATTCATTCTGAACTGAGATCTGCCTCGGCTCTGTTATTCGGTTCTTTTTTCGAACTCTCCTAACAAATGAATTTGCAATATTTTGAATTCTGAGGCTGAGCGGTGTCAAAACATGAGTATAGAACGGGGAACACAAGAGTCTCCAAGCCGTTCTAATTTTATATTTCAGCTCAGATGAAGGTGTCAGACTTGACAAAACTTACAAGAATACGAACTCCAAAAATCGTCGGCAACCAAACATGAAAATAGAAACAGCGATACAAATTCAACAAACATGACATAACTTTAGGTAGTGATTCGAAAAAAAACACCGCCACACAAATTACTATTAGCAAACCATACACCCCAAATGTACCTGCTAATACACCTGCTAAGTCTAGTCCTATTTCATTGTTTGGTTCCTCAAGTTTATGCAATTCCTTAGAAGTATTTCTCACGTTCTCCGTCTTGGCCATATTTTGCCAGTACTCAATAATCCCTGAGGCCATAACATCTAAACTTCTACCAAATAATAGGTCTCCGTCATCCCACATGAAACTTCCATGAATTTCCTTATATTTCTGTAATGCAATTACAACATTCTCCTGCAGAATCGGTTCCTTCCCTAAATATATTTTCTTTTCCGGGTATTTCAAAGTTAAACTAATAAATAACTCAGCAAGGTCTGTAGTTGGTGCAATATAGACCGTGTGCTCACACCGAATAATTTCTTCATTGATCGTGCGATCCTTCGCGAAAGACAAGTCTTGTGATTCAAATCGTTCGGTCATTTTATTCGTGAAGGCCTTACGCTTCTCCAAAGCTGTAATCACAGAACTCTTGGGTTTCACTTCTCTACGGGCTCTGGCTAAACGGTATACCATCTCTGCACCAACATTTATGACTTTTATTATAAAATGTGAGTTGAGTGTAGAGGATTTGTACAGGTCACACTCCTTTCCTGTGTTGTAACAAATTGCCAAATGTCTTGCTGTCGAATCGAAGCCATCTTCAGGGCTGGGAATCATAGTCAAATTTCGTGCCAGTAGATCCGCAAAAGTCTCAAGACCTTTCCACTGAATCGGTGCCATTAGTTTTGTTGTTACCACACCTTTGTACCCATTTGTTATGACGATACTCATCAAGAGAAATGGGCCAAGAAGAAGTGTTAGAGCGATTGAACTCCGCAATCGCGTATTCGTTGTTGGTGGTGAGTGCTCAAAGACCAACGTAAGGGCCAACTGTATCACAGTATTCACTCCAGTCATAGAATAAAATTTTATATCATAAAGTACAAATGTCATTCCGTATAGAAATATGAAGAGTATGAGAATGCATATCCATACTTCTAGTTCGTAGGGTGACGTGAAGGATCGGAATATAATTCGGTGTTCTTGGGATCCTGCACAAGTCAGAAAGTTATACGCAGATGATTCATAAGCAATTATGACTTTGGTAGCGTCGTCTAGAAAAAAGTGTGTCACGATGACCACTGGGTCATAGGAATAGATCCTGAAAGATTTACAACTCCCGAGGTTCATTATAATCGTTGAATTCGGTGTAACGCTTGCAATAAGACTCATAACTATCAGGGTAAGTGGTGGTTTTATCATATTTCTGATTTCGGTTGCAGTTGGTGGGTGTCCACAGTACGGATACATCCACGAGTATTTGACGGGTGTGTACCACCAACTAGGACTTTTGCAATTCTCCGCAGCTAGTCTCGATATTATGTTGTTTATTATCTCCAGAGAGAAGTTTTCCGGTAGTATTTCAAAAGATATTGTTAGATCGCAAGGATGTACAATCAAAATGTGGGCAAGCGTGCTCCCGACGCGAACGATTATAATGGGCGGGATAAAAGTTTCAGACTGTTTATAATTCCTTGCCAAAAGTTCCCGTGGTACTTTCCCGGTCTTCCAAACACAGATCACATGAGTATTCTTATAAATTGTTGGTTGGTATGGATGATTGTCCAATCCCCAGTAGTAGTTGTACATCTCATGTGCTTGGAATACGTCTAGTTTGGTTTTGGGAAAAATTAGTATCATCACACCAGCCAAAAATCTTCCGAAGAGCAGTTTAGTTCGTGTTTCATGTAGTTTACAGGAAAACGTATTCGAGCGTAGGGCTTTCACACAATCCGATCTTCCTAAACTTGAAGATGAGAGTGTCACTGGTTTCACAGGTTCGATTATATCGACGTTTTCAAAAAGTATGAGTTGAACAAGAGGATGGTTGTAGTTTTTAATGAACAAATTCACGTCAACTGTTTCGTATTTATCGAGTGGAAAGGCAGTGGAATCGAAACGATGGAGCAAAAGTAAAATAGAAATGTAGTATATGATCATTTTCCTGGTAGAAATTGAAAGCACTAGAACCCTCTTTGTAGACGTAATACCTGACAAAGACTGACGACAATTTATCCTGACTGACCTTGTATTAGCATGCATGACTTACTATGAAAATATAGGCAAGACGATTTGGAGTCGTCTCAATCGAATGGTGTGACTGGTATAAATGATTAAGTAAGATTTGCAGTAGATGTTCTCAAGGGTCTTTAGAATCCCTAGAGTATCACGTTTAACTGTCACAATGTACTACAGTCAAAGTTTCCATATACTCTAACATGACGGATTATTATTTTCAAGATCGATTTTCGGCAAGTATCACAATCGCTCTTCAACTTTATTTTACCTTGACAAGTGACGACAGGTATTTTATAAACCTGTCTACTATTTACCTCCTCCATGATACATCACTGTAGCTTATGTCAATTCCTACGGGTTCAATTAAAAATTGTTTCAACCCTTTAAAACCATTAACGTGTTCTTTCTATCCATAGATGTACATATTTTCTTCTGCAATTTAATTTTATTACAAAGGAAAATGAATTATGGCTCATAAACGTTGAAAATATAAACATGCAAATAGTAGAGCAACTGATACACATACCATTGTATACCACCGCCGGTTCATAAACAAAACTTTGAAGTAACTGACAAGGTAAACTATTGAGGTGCCCCCTGCGTTCAGAGGTCTGACATATACTGGGTGTTAGAGTCACTTGTACTGATAAAAAATCGATGTTTACTTTTTAGTCAATCCAATGTGGGCGCCCTCCAGAGGTCACGAAAGGTCATCCACCCATGGCCCTTAACGTAATGCAATTATCTCCTTTCCTTGGATGTGGTAGGCGTTTCCATCATGGTAGAGGTCACGAAAGGTCATCCCCCCATGGCCCTTAACGTAATGCAATTATCTCCTTTCCTTGGATGTGGTAGGCGTTTCCATCATGGTAGGCGCTCCTTCTCAGGATTTGGGGCATGGGTGATGACCTTTCGTGACCTCTGGAAGGCGCCCATATTGGATTGACTAAAAAGTAAACATCGATTTTTGATCAGTACAAGCGACACTAACACCCAGTATATGTCTGACCTCTGAACGCAGGGGGCACCTCAATGGTTTACCTTGTGAGCTTGATAGATGGAGCCAACATATTTTTACAACCTTCTAACCAGGTAGGTCACTGCGCGTGAACAAACCCAAATCGGCCGAAAAGGAGAAGGCACCTTGGGCATGGAGAATTACCGTTCCGTACGAATGAGCTGAATTTTTGATATGATGTACCCAGG
>JAQIXO010000603.1:0-17709 GCA_034700305.1 Protaphorura armata
AGTCCTATGAATTGTGAGCTATTCATGTACTCAAAGTGATCCCACATGTTTGTCAAGTTTGACAATATCACTGTGTCAGCATCCATGTAAATCACAGAGTCCACGTCCGGAAGTACGCTCTAAAGAATATCAATTAGTTTTAGTAACCCAAATTAGTTGCTAACCGGGACAATGTAACAGTACTAGAAAATGCACTTGTAAATAGCTACTAGTTTTTGGAGTTCTACCTACCGGAAGAAATAACCGCTGAAGTGAACATGGTTTGAACATTCTGGCCCAAGGTGGCATTCCGTCCATTTCTTCCGGAAAGGACACCAGTTTGACTCCATAATTGAAATTCATGTCTCCATAAGCTTCCATTGTGTCTTTCCGCAGAAGCTCCATCTACGAACACACAAAATATAAAATAGATATAGATTTTGTAAAATACATAATAATTGTGTATGTTTTTACGTATTGTGTAAACTTGGGTAGTGTTTCTTTGTCTGTGAAAGCATAGAGTTGAAGTTTGGCGCCATGAGAGAACATTATTGCAGATTTGACCATCGTGACGGCTTCTTCTAATTTTTCCCTCCCACACGAGACAACTACTAAATTAATCAATGGTTTCTCACTATGACCCCGACCTTCAATTAAACGTGTCACTTTTTGTTTGCGGAACACTAGTACAGAATAATTTTGTTGTTGTCGCTGTCCATGTCCTCTCAAATAATTTTGAGCTAATTTATCATTTGTATAACCAATGTTGATAAAATTTTGAATGACTTGTGCATTATCTCGAACGGTTTTATTATAACTCGGTTTTGACGGTTTCCCATCACCCCAGTAAATGACCACACCCTTCTTATTCACTCTGTCGATATTTGTAATGAAATCCTGTTCATATTTTGGCGGGATTTGTCTTCCAACTGACAAAGATAAAACCCAATCGTGTTGTGCAACATTCACAGGTTTCGTCAAATCCAGAGTTCCACAGATTCCGTCCGATACATATTGAGCATCCGGATTTCCGTCATAGCATGAGGCGAATATCCCATTCTGAATTAAATTTTTGACTTGATGACCGTTCCCTCCTCCAAAATCAATGACTGACTTTGCGCCCGCTCTCGTGAAGAATGTGACTAGTCGTTTGGATAGCCCAGCCGCGTGGTTTAGGACGTGGTATTTTTTAGCGTCACTTCCAGACCAGAAACCTCGTGAGTGAATTAAGATGTTGTGGTCATGACCAAGTAGTTGAGTCATATAATCGGAATGTGGCTCGCTGTGTTGCACCAATAATGCCTTCCGTGACGTTCTAACACTACAAAAAATAAGGATCACTCCTATTATCAAGATTAAATATTTTACAACAAGGTAGAGTTTTGCAGAATTCCGTGTGAGGCGGAGAGATGGCATCTTCATCATCCACGACTCTGTCAAATAAATATTTTAAATAAAATTGTGTGAGTGAATCCAAAAAAGGGGTACGATTATTTTACCACTAAAAATATTAACTATATTAATATGTTGCCTACTTACTGACTATCTTCCAGAAATGTACAAGAGTAAATGCCTTTGTAATGCTGCACAGCTAACGCAATTGCTATTGAACTCTCTGTTGCGTGAAGAACTGTATGTAGTTCAGTGTTAGTTGACAAATATAAATGAAACTAATAAATTGATAAACCGTACGACCGTACTACTCCGTTTCCAAACTATGTGTAAAATTGTAGTTTTCCATCATTATGATTTTTTAGAATTTCGTGTTCATGTTTATGTGGCTTTTTACCATCACATTAATCGATAATGTACCAAACGAAAATGCTGAGTTGGCCAACATAGTGCAAATAAATATACACGTATATATTGCTTTTAACTGAAATGTTGTGCCTTGTCCTAGTTAGATTTTACTGTTTATTTCAATCTGTACAAGTCTGTATTTAGTATTTGTGGGGTTCCCGAGGTCATACACTCCACATAGCCAATACCATGTTGCTCTCTAGAGAATACTAGTGTTAAAAGGAACAGAATTTAATTTTTGCAATTCCTCCAATCTGACGTATAATAATTTTTTTTAGCATGAAACACTTGACAATGATTAGTTATTCTTCAATATAGCCAAATCAACGGATGTTGATTCTTTACCCTAGAATAATATGTATGATCCAAGAAATTATACAAAATTTTGAGCAAGGTATACTGTTATGCCAATTATTAATTTTAATGGTTCTGGTAAAAAGTGTGCATGGATATGTACGCATTAGAGGTACAAGGCGCTAGGGTAATGTTATGTCGAAATTATTAAGATTTTATTTCACTCATGAGAACCCAATTTTATGAATTTTCGTACAATTAATTTAATTTAAAAGGTTGTGATTTTTGGACTATTTTATTAAATAACTTATATTAACATCAAATTGTAGCATTGGTACATAGTTCAATTCTTTCAAGTAGTTGATGCTAAAATCATCAAAACTTATGTATACCTAGTTCAATCACTCCTTCAAATTTTGAAAGATGTCATATGTTGTGGTGCTCGCATACCCCTCCGGATTCTGTGACTGCCAACGCCAACTGTCTTCACCTATGATGAACAGAAAACATTTAGAAAAATGCACATGACTTTACTGACACATTTTTAACACTACGACGTGACGTACACATTTCATGAAGTCCACGCTCCGCCGTCCAATTCAATTCTTCTTCAGCCATTCGGCAGTCAGCCCCAGTGGCAGTCACGTCACCAGGACGTCTGGGTGTAATCTGGTACGGGATTTTGACCCCAGTGACCCTTTCGAACGCGGCCACTACTTGTAGAACGGAATATCCAACATCTTTCCCCAAATTGTAAGCTTTCCACCCCTTGAATTCCGCACTGGCTAATTTCTCCATGGCTGCCACGTGACCCGCAGCCAAGTCCATTACATGGATGTATCCTCGCACACCTGATTAGTGTTCAATTTGTAATGATCAATTCAAATAATTAATTATTTGAGTATCAATTAATTATTTATATGGATTTTACGCACAAGTGCCATCTGGCGTGTCATAGTCATTCCCGAATACATTCAAGTATTCCCGCCGTCCAACAGCAATTTGAGACAAATATGGGATCAAGTTTCTTGGAATGCCCGGAGGGTCTTCTCCAATTTCACCAGAAGGGTGTGCTCCGATTGGATTGAAATATCTGAGCATAATTGCTTTCCAAGACTAAAAACAAAAACCGTTCGTAAAAGCGCATACTCTCTAGACTAAAAAAATCGTTTAGTTTTTATAATATTGTAAATAAATCATACTGAATCAGAATTGCACACATCACGCATCATTTGCTCCATGATATATTTTGTCCGTCCATAAGGACTTGCACAATTTCCCGTCGGATGGCGCTCGTCAACGGGCAAGTACATGGGGTTTCCATACACGGTTGACGAGGAGGAAAAGATGAGGTTTTTTACATTGAACTCTCCCATGACCTTTTTTTGAGAAAAATATGCTTGTTCAATTTTTTAATTGCTTAAATTAGTTAATTGAAATTAAAATACAACCTTCAACAAATTGATACTTCCCGTCACATTGTTCTCGTAATACTTGAGAGGTGATCTGACTGACTCTCCCACGGATTTTGTTGCAGCAAAATGAATGACAGCGTCAAAGGGCCCTCTCATTTTGAATACATTTCGAAGGTCATCTGTGTTCTTCAGGTCAACTTTCTCAAACTCACATACGCTTCCCGTCAATTTTTCAACTCGAAGAATACTCTCAGGTTTGGTTTCTCCATGGGCGACTGCATGGAAATTTTAATTAATTAATTAATCAATATTTTTAAATAAAAGTATAAATCACTGCTTACTCTGAACACAATGAGACAAATTGTCAATGACACAAACTTCGTAGTTTTTTTCCAATAGGAGTACAAGAGCATGTGTACCCACAAAACCGGCTCCACCGGTCACTAAAATTTTCGGCATTTTGCACAATGCAATGTTAGATACCTGTTAATTGGTTTAAAAATTGTTAATATTTCTTTTTAAATTTATTACTCTAGAAAAAAAATTAAGACAGAAAATATTTTGTGTGAGTTGTTAAAAAATATTTGTAGTTCGTGGAGGTAGGCTTGTGTTTGGGAATGAAATACACAAATGGTACAATTGGATTACTTGTATACCTTTCCGTAAAGGATTGATTTAAAAATAATATTTGGTAATTCAAATCCCTTACCTTTTTGGGTTCGGGTAGCCTGACTGGCTTTCCAAGAAAAACTTTGTAGTTTGTTTTAGCCTGATAGTGCGCCGCGCCTTGAGAACAATGTTCGGAGATGTAATATTTTCCTTCTTTAAAGAAACCCTTATTTCATGTATAAAAATAATCATACTATTACTATCTATAAATTAATATGAATCTCATTTTTATTGTATACGCGTACTTGTGGTGGCCTACTTTTCTCATTATTCGAGGGTGAGGTCGTACATTAAATTCATGTTGTGACACATTTACTCAGCTTCAATTAATTCCAGGATATACGGCCTAATTTCAAAACTACATTATGAATTTTAAGTAGGTATATTTAATTGGGCCATTTCAATTTAAAATCACTCAACCTGTGAAGTTAAAATTACATGGTGGGTCATAACTAATTTCAAACTCATGTTTTCAAATTGTACCTTTATAGAAAGACAATTGACTTGCTCACTTGCGTAAATTAGCACGAGACTTCAAGATTGATTCGGAGCCTAATTAAAATAAACGACAGCATCAGGCGGTTTAAGCACTACTAAACCTTGGAAAGTTTATTTATCCAAAAGTACTGATTTCAAAATTGCAGTTGCAATCTATTAAAATGAAGTTTAATTTTTATGCTACATAATTTATTTTAATTTTATTCATGACCTGAATTTCGCTGTACTAATTTTAATTTTGACTACTCCTGCAACCTCACCGCGTTTCGTACTATTTTATTAACCTGGAAATTCCATGACGCACGGCACTGCACTGGAACTACTACATATACGGTAGGCTTAGGCATGCACTGACTGAAATATCAAATAAGTAGACGGAATTGGATTTGGCCTTCTATAAGATATTTCTCAGTTGAGATGAGATGACTAATGTTCTCAACAATAATAAAAGATGAAGAATTAGTATTCTTATATTCAATTATTATTACCAAATTAATTAAGCCCGAAGAATACGCAATAATGCCTTGAATGAGTAAATAGAACAAAGAGTGCGAATAAACTATGATGAATGAAATACGAATATAAGATACACTCCTAGTAATCTCCTGTTAGCCTTACTTCTCTCTCGGTCTACGGAAGTTGAATTTAATTGACTTGAGGTTTAATTTCCTTGAATAAAAAGTATCACGGTGTAGACAAGCAATAATCATAAATTCAATCTAAATATATAATGAGTTCTATGATATGCGCCAGATGCCGCACATTTAAGCGTGCGTGGCATACATTCTAATCTGTGACAAATGCGGTGTTCTTGTGATAATAGACAGCTAGAGTCGAATCGACAGGTAATCAACCACCACTGTGGTTATGGTTAAGGTGTACCAGATACCTTTCGGCTCGTTACAACATGACTTGAATTTCTTCATATCATCTTCCTACTTCAACTCGCAAATAAACAAACAAAGAGGAGTCGGTAGTTCTTTCCACGCTAGTACTGCATTATTGTGTCGGATTAATGAGGAAAACAAGTTCAAAACATTGTTTCGAATAGAAAAACCTGTCGCTAGCGTTACCTCGAACCGTTAGAGTTAGCCGTTAAACTTATCAATAGCGACAACTTTGCAGTACCCAACTCCTGCAGATTTATAATTGGATCTAATTTCCCAGCCATTTTTTAAACATAGAGAAGTAGAATTTTATTAGACAGCACGCTCATAAAATAATTGTCGTCGACAGACCCAGAATTGACATAAAAGTGAACGTGTGCCACCTAGCGTGGATTTTGTATATGTCTATGAATTACAATTTTGAAGTTTATTTGTATTGGTATAGATGTGTAGTTTCCTCATGCAAGTGTGTGTGTTCGATTTTATTGCGTAGTAGTGGAATTTGGTCGACTGAGAGAACAGGACATGTTTTCTTTTGTCTGTAAAACTGAAAATTTATACAAAATTTAAGTTTGATTTAATTCTTTTTCTCATTAATAAATACATTTATTCCCTTTTGTGAATTTCTGTCTTTGATAGACTGCCGTGTCTTATTGTAGTTTTCACAAAGTGAGAGGACGTGTATTTTCCTAGCTAGAAGGATTGTCGAGCCCAGCAGTTAGTTACTCAGTTAGGGAGAAAACTTGAATCCTGAACTATCGAAGTGAAATTGAAATTATCAGTCGCAGTGCCGACAATAATATTGCTAATTTATAATATTCTTATAAACATATTACATATACGTACACACAGATAGACATTTTCTAACATATACATAGTTCCTAATAACTTAATTATCAGGAATTTAATTTGTTTACCTATACGTATTTAGAACTTAAGAAGTGACAGATTTAAGTAGAATTGCAAGATTAGACTAACAGAATTCATAGGTCACCAACAACCAATAACATTTGCAAAGTATGCGAGTAATGGAATGACTCATTTATATTTACATGATTATCAAAATTATGCGACTAAATAATCGAGTATTCAAAATTATTCTAGAAATCCCGAAGATTTCAATGAGTACGGTACAGTGAAACATTTTTAAAAAAGAGTCATAATTAAAACATTGAGTGTTTGAACTAAAAGGTTAAGATAAGATTAATGGTCCGGCTTATAACAGCTTCCCAGAACTGAACCGATGCTTCAATTCCCATTTTATAAAATGACCCAATGGACAATGAAATGGGTTGTCGAGAGTTTAGCCATTTAGAGAAATACGTGTTCATTGTAATTTTGGACTCTCTTTTAGCAGTATTCAATGCTATTTTAGATAACTCCATTAAGAACGCAGCCTGGTGAAGCACAACGTATGAGACAAATCCAATGAAGACGTACATGGTGAGAACGACTGAAATGACCAAGATGTCAAGGTTTAACTTAATCAAACCGTAGGTCAGGAATACAATCCATACTCCTAAGCCAGTCAGAGCGAATGGAAATAGATATTCGCGGGCAATCACGTTAGCTCTGTTGTAGAGGAGTTGCACACATGTGAAATATAGGCACCATTTGTCGGGATCGGCGTGCAGTCTCTCCAATACACTGCAAATTAAATAATTTAATAAATACAACATGGTCTATTTACTTAATTTACGTTAATGACAACAAAATGACATCTTCTAACAGTTCTAACTTACCTGAGAGATTTAAGTGTGACTTGAGACCCAATGATTGGAATAGTAAATGTTGCACAAAAGATGAAACCAGTGCACATATGATGAGCAGTAATGCTGGACATTAGAAAAATACCCATGAGTACGTTTGCTGTTGATTCATAATCATTCTGTGTTTGATTGTATGCGGTGCGTGTGTGGCAGATTGGTAGTATGTCCGCAAATACATTTGCTTCACATCGAAGCAAAAATAAGATTGTAAGAACCGCCTGATTTGAAATCAACACCCACATAATTCCCTTCATAACCCTCGCACATGCCGCATCCATTTTTTGAGGCTCTGGAACGATACCGTCCGTCGCAAATAAAGTAAGGCAACTGATGACTTTGTTTGTAAAATCAATGACTTCAGTGATGAAAGCCGAGTCATTCACATGAACCACTGTACAAAGTCCATATACGATTAATAACAAAATTCGTAGGAAACATTTCGGGTCACCAATCTGAGCTCGACCAACCCAGAAGTCTTTTCCGAGTAAAATTCCTTGTGACAATGTACTCAAACAGATGGCAGTAGAAGTGATGGTCCAAATGTAAGTTCTCCATTTATAATTGACTCTTTCCAGTCGAAGTATTCTTTTGTTGAAATGACATGGTCGCCCTTGGAGTTCACCAAATGAGCTGAACACTCCAAACATTTTTAGTGACTGACTAAAAATTGATAATGATGAATTCTCGAGATTTGGACTACTCGGTACGTAGTAGTGGATTTTCTTCCTTCTTCTCACAAAGTAAGACTGCAGTTTTCTCTTCTTTCCAATCAGTGACATTTTTAAGCCCATATTTCTTGAGTTCAATTTTCTGAAATTCATAGACAAAAATTTTGGACCGGTATACAATAAGTTTTACACTAAACGTGTTCGATGGCATTACCTTGAATTCTATGTATTGCTTTATTGAACTTTGAATTCTATTGGTACTTCATGTCACAATTGGCATGCCTCAGGCAACAGATATTTTTAATCAATGCAAATGGTGTTGCCAAAATTAAACAATAAAAAATGCAAAACATAACAATGCAGAAAGTGGTATTATAACATTTTAGTATTTGAGTTTACTTGTGTAAGTTTTACAAAAGTGTAGAGAGACTGGCTCACCTTTTGAATTCATGTCACGTCATAATATTTCAAAAGACAAGTCCTATTTATCCTCAAGACATCGAAGTGTGGTAGGAATGTCTCAATGCAAGTTCTGATTGGTTGAGAGTTCACATGGGTAAAATCTGTTGGTCGAAATTTACGAAATTTTTTGTAAACGTTCTGTCTTGTAGTGCATACAGTTGTTACTCACGCGATTATCGCGATGCCCTATAGATTTTCTGTTTATTTCCTATACTTCTACTTGGTAAGTCAATTTGTCATGAAAAGTACATGTACCGAATATCAACTCCCATCTTAATACACATGTCCCTCCGAAACGCTCAAAAATGTGGATAGGAATATTATGAGTACAATGGTTTCTAACTCTATAAGTTGTGCAGTTCCATCCCTCTGAAACTCTTACATGGGTAAAATCCGCCTCTCATACGAAACTAAATTTTTAAAATCTTTCTTCCAACTCAGTATAATTCTATAAGACGATGCATATGAGACCTGAGAGAGTCCACATGGGTAAAATGTGCGGGCCATACAAAATTTGTCGACAGAATGTGATGTTATATCAAGACACCCGACATAATGGATGAGTTGTTATAGTTGCACACCCGACAGAATGGGACGTTATAGCAGAACAGACTACATTTATAGTTTTGTCTCATTTCGGAGTTTTTTTATTCTCATTAGATTCTGAGTCTCTTGAGGGGCGGGTGGTAGGCGTGTCCTATTAATAATTCAGAAACATGAATTTTGCATTCGAAATCCATTAAAACAGGGGCGCCTCTGCTTTAATTTACTTTCTTCCCCTGCAGGCACACAAAATATTCAGTTTTACTTATCAGACACAGTAGTATTCTTATGAATCGTCAAGAATTTTTGACGACGGGTCCACTAGTATAATATAATGTTGGAAGCGGTGGTTTGAGTTAAGTATTCATGAACGTTTTAGGGGAATGTCAATTCTATTTAATGAAATCCGCAGTTTTAATGTTTTTATTTCCATTGGCTCTTCAAACGGCGAGTGGACAACTTAAATTATTCATGATTACCTTGCTCAACTAACAAGGTAACTCCACGACATGCAAGTCGCACTCAGAATTGAAGTCATGCTTGTTATATATATATATCAATATAAGTTTAGCCTAAAACCTAACGGAAATGTTATTTGTCAAACAGAAAGTCTAACAAGGGAGAGTCGTTACATGTATACGAGGAAGCAGGTATGCCATATTTTTTATTCTAGTCCCCGGGCATGCCCTGACCATGAATTAGTCGAATTTCGTCTGCAGTAATCAATACTGTGCTTCTATAACCAGAGGTCAACTTCCTTGCCCTTCCTTCAACTTCCATGCTTTCAATGTAATGTAATTGGCTTCCTATCTTGGCTGTGGCAGGCGTATCGATCATGGTAGGTGCTCCCTCTCGGGATCTTGAATACATTATGTAGCGTGGGGACATGACCTTTCGTGACGCTCTGTGAAGCACAGTTATTATTTCTGCAGACGAAATTCGATTGATTCATGGTCAGGGCACTAAAAAAATATGGCATACCTGCTTCCACGCGTATATGTAATGACTCTCCCTTGTAAGTCGCACTGTAAGCCACACTATGTCATCTAAGCCAGTGCCACATATATAGCAGCTACCAGATCCAGAGAGGGAGCCAGATCGAGCATGCTAACTTTTTCTCACAATTTTGACAAATAATAACTTTAGAATGTATTTAATTCTATTTTTGAATTAGAAAACTTCATGTCGTATCTCCTACGCCGTAGGTACTCTCACAATAACTGGGTGTAGCGATGTCTTCGACATATATAATGAAAATACCATAAATGTCCTGACCCATGCACGTTGGCTCATTTGAATTCACATTAATCATTCACGTTCCGGCAAATCAAACAAATTATCCAGGCACCCTAAATACAATGTCGGTGATTAATTTAGTCATGCATCGTCGAGCAGGGTTTTAAGAAATTGTTCATAAAAGAGATGGAAGCGTTTTATATACACGCAAACATGAGACTTCACTCTTATAAAATACGGAATGTACATTGAGAAAATAGTCAGTCTTCAAAATTACAATTTTTTAATCAATTTTTTGTGGTTACTGTGTAGTTTTGTACTTACGTCCAATTCGAAAAGTACTTAAGTCTAATACCAAGTCTGGAATTTTACTTGGTGTTTTGGATTTTAGTACATTTTGAAAAGACATGATGTACACGTCGTCTTTGCAAATTGTATACAAATATTAAGGGTGATTTCACTTAAAATGCCCGAGTTTATATATATACATATATATAAGTGTCAGTTACAAACCTATTTAAATTTTCATGTGCAATTTGGTGAAACTGATTGAAAGTTTCTAAAAAGAGATATCTAATTAAATTATAGGACCACAAACACACTTTATGCAAATACGTATTAAATTGATCTGACTTACCTTGGCTAAATCGTCGGCAGGTTGGTGGGGAAGTCTCTTCGTCTACAGAAGAAATCTACACCGCTCGTTGGAGTCTGTAGAGATTTGTTAGCTGGAGCTAGTTGAAATCAAGTTACGTATAATAAGAATTATATTTGTATATTTAATTTTATTTTATTTCGACTTTGCCAGTTGACATTACAGTTGGACTGACTTTACTTGTATGAGTCATACAAAAGGTTTTACTAAGGCTATGGTGGTCCGATTTTTTTTAATTTACAGAGTGCTAAACTGTTGGAGATCCGAGTAAAATATTCATGAAAATGCTCTCCGTTCTTTCTAATTTCAACTGCCTTTAATTAAATCTGCAATATTTATTGTTTAATTTCACCAGCTTTTCAAATGGCCAGCGGGAAATAGGTCGTTCGAATTTAGCTTCCATGAACCTATTCAGAAATTCTCAATTCCATTAAATTAAATGCGCAGTTTTTAAGGTTTCATCAACGTGTGCTCCAATGTTGTTCGGCTGGTTGTTTCAGCGCTGGTTAAATTTGCTTTAACCATAATTTTGCTAACACTACCTTAGCATTGCGGTAACTCAAGAACTCGGCTCAAATCGTTTCAGTCCAAATACATAAGCCGTATGAACAGTGCCCAAATTGTATTGGCATTATACACGTTGCCCAAGCTGTATCGATAATTTTCTCTCATCACCATCATCAATTTGGTCCAAATACACACGCCATATGAACAATGCCTAGGCCGTGTAGACACAGCCCGGGCATTGTCTACAATGCCGGGGCATTATAAATGATGACTAGGCCTTGTCTACATGGCGAGGAGTCGCCGGCATTGTAGATAATGCCCGGGCATTGTCTATAATGTCCAATTGTATATATGGACGCCAACATAAACAAGTAATCCGTAATTTCCAAATTAATTTCATAAAATTGCCAAAACCAGGTTAAAAATTGCTAAAAGCTAATTTACGCAGGAAGAACACACCTTCCATTCAATTGCCAGAACACTACTTCCTTTTCCACTCAGAAAGAGAATCCAAAGTCCAACTCTCTCTCGACTCTCATACGTATTTTCTATTACGACACGGACTTCTCTCAAATAATTTAGTATTTCTACAATAGAGTAAAGAAAAGAATAAAAAATCTCAAAACCCTACGCTAGGTGTCACTTAAGTAAATATTTTACAAATTCGCATATTACAGTCAAATCTCATTATTCACTCGTTTTCTAATCCACTCGGTGACACTGGCGATTAATGTGCTGTAGTGAAGAAACACTAGAAATCTGTAGTTCTGCGCGCTATACATGAGTTCAAGTGGTTAATGACGAATACAATTCAAACTTAGGTATATGATAAACGCAGCTAAATATTAATTGTCCGTACAGTTTTAATAAAATATTGACTGAGTAAATCAAAAAAACTTCCGTACAACGGACTATCAAGTTGCTTCAATAACTAAACTCATTTAGTATTACATTCAACTCGTTATGTTATTTTGCATCCAAAACCTGACTAACTAACTAATGTAATTAAAAATTCCTGAGTATTTATGTCTATTCCATTAGTCTGTTCACATAAGTAGTCATTATTTTTGTAAAACTTATTTGAAGAGTCGAAGAAGCACAGATTTTCTTCTAAACTAAATTGATTCATAACTTCATAGTCAAAGAAATCAAATTGTCTGCCTTGATGGAAAATAAGCTTCCCATTTGGCCTAGGGATTTACATAATGACTGTGTAGTTACCCTAGTAATAGAAAAAACAGGTGCAGAAAAACCTCTTTAAAACAACGCGGGGAGAGCAGGCCCGAGGAATTGAACCCCAGCACAGCGAAACCGATCTGTACACCTGTACCACTCCGCCACATTATCCCTGTCGCTTATGTACATATTCTTTCATTTCTTATACATGTCTTTTCAGTCAAGGCTGTGCCGATTCAAATGTATTCCCCCATTGTCTTTGGAATGGTTTATTATGCTGTCGGGTAAAAATCAATTGAGGAAAATGTCAATATTAATTTCGCAAGTAAATACAACGTAGTACACGCCATTTTACATCTGAATTTGCTATCCCCGGAAGACTTTTCTACCACTTGGATATATTTCGTAGTGTTTTTCAGTCCCATGCAAGATAAACATACTTACATATTTAAAGCTCCATTGCTGGTTACAACTTCTATTATACAAGTCGTGCCATATGACATCACAAAATGTACTTAAAATACTCCTAACCATTACTTTAGCAGTCTCTCCGTGGTCAGTCGTATCTGTACACTCTAATCAGCATAACCGTGACGACGAGTTCCACTCCATAAAAATGATAAATTTTTACACGTTTGTTCCGTGGATATTTAGTTTGGCTTACGCCGTTAATCCGAACACGTTGGAATCAATTCTTACCCCTTTCGCAAGTTGTAACTTAACTGTACATTCCTTTGAAGACGAAATGATTGACACTAGAGTGTATTGTCAACAGTGAATCAAATGGGAATTCCAATAATTTATTTGAAATACAATTACATTTCCAACACTTCATGGTGGGATTACTCTAAGGATACTTGTCGAGTGAATTTATTTGCCGAGACTTCAATGCAGAAATGGAGGCAGAATCAATATGATTTTCAAACTTACAAATCAATTACACTTTTTCCCAGGATTGAACGAGACTTCCTGATATTGTTATTGCCACCAAGATTAGTTGGATATTCTTGGATTACAAAATACCAAAATATTCTGCATCTCGGATATTGGTACGCTCCTAATTTTCTACTTGCTGAGTGGAAAGACGGTAAAATTGAAGATGTTTACCTCTTGAAACAATACTGTACAACAGAGAGTTTAATTTGTGGGAAATCTATGATTTCCAACTATCCGACCACAGTCATTGAGTTTGTTCAACTAACACGCCAAGTTCGAAGTCAATATAATGGCTGGAACGTAGTTACACTAGGTATCGAAGGAGTCGATATCGAAGAATCGTCCATCCAGACATTTGCAAACTTCTTCAACTGCAATAACCCTGCCATTATCATCGCCAAATTAAGAGATGGTATTGCCGCCTACCATAATTTTACACAAATACCATATGACGAAAATGTCAAACACATTGGCGCACTTGCTCAAATTTCTCCTTATTTATATAGAGAATTGGACTCCGGTACACTGTGGATTGAATCACTCATGATCAAGACTATGAGTGTTAATTTTGCCTATTGTAAAAATGAAAGAGAGTACGAATTAATTTCCAGTTTCAGTGCTTGGCTGAAACCAATTGACAGTCCAAGCTGGGTCTTCATATTCACAACAATTATTAGTTTGACGTTAATTGCTGTAATTGGATTGAATCATTCGAAAGACGAATTTTCGATTTACGAACATATAAGTCATACGTTATTCACTTTAGTCGGGACACTACTCTTTCAGGATCAGACGTTTAAAATATTTAGGTTGCTGTTCCTTGTTTGGGCGTTTGTTTGTATTGTGATAAGTAATGGTTACACTGCGTTTATCCAGTCAACCTTCATTGTAACTCAAAAGGTGGAGTACATTGACTCTTTTAAAGAATTAAACAATCAGAACTACCGCCTTGTATATCTTGACGGAGACAACACAGAACAGGAATCATTTTTTGCACATGTTAATTGGGCTCAGAATTATTCTACTAACCACCATTGGGTTGAGTTGAATAAAACACTAGAAGTCTACACAGGGAGAGAAGAACGCGTTCTAGAGGAGGCTATGCAAAACTATTATGACTACGTATTTGGTAGTTCCAAGAAATTCATCATCATAAATACTTTTGACTGGTCAATATCAAAAGTGTGGAAGAAATACGCTAGGCGAAACATGACCACGGATATTACTCGGCCTGGGTCAACTACACTGGTCTATGAGTCGATCGGAATTACTTCTGACATTCACTCGAATGGTCAATACAGGAATATTCAATTTTTGGGACCGACTTCATTTTGACGCTTATGAGTTGATGTACGATAGTCTCATTGGACAAAATCGTTCAAAACAAAACTATGAAAATGAAGACAACGATGACACACGTTTATTTTCAACTTCTAATCCACAATATTACGTACTCGTTTACATTTTCATTGTAGTCTACTCTGTTTGTTCTTTCCAATTTCTTGTAGAAATAAGTGTATTGTACATGTAACTATAACTATTACTATTACTGGTTTGTCAACAAAGTGGAAGACCTGCTCAGTTCTCCTCATTACACGGCGAGTAAAATGTAGATATAATAATGCAGTGTTAATGATTTTGATACCACTCAGCCCGACTTTTTCACTGTTAGGTTTTGTCAGAGTGGTAACGAATGACACACTCATATTTGGTATGCATGTAATGGAATGTAATGCGATGAATGTCAATGTAATATAAACATTCTACTTCTTCTTTCATAGGATGTATTATTATGTAAGTCATAACATAATTCAATGTCAATCTTAACCATTGATTGTATGTAACTCATTTCATATAAAAAGGATCATTCATGATCGAATAAATCAGTTGTGATCTCGCATAGATCCACTCCAAACCGATTGACTTGACCACATTATTCATGCCCGAATAATAGCCTTTAACTGGTGGAGGTGCGTTTAAGACCAATCCATATCCCACTCGCAATTAGCCCAAGCATTATGGAACCCAAACAACCGCCCTGAACATTAGACGAAGAAAAACCTAATGTCAAAATCCGACTTTTCCCTGAATTTCCCGAATAATACGAGCTTAAATTCTCATCCCGGCAGCGTACAACCAGGACGACCACATCTTTCTCTCTCGCAAAAAGCCAAGTTGGAATTCTGGACCACCCTGTATACAATGCATGCCCATACACCCATATCCCATCCATACCCATGCAAGTAATTGACGGAATTATACGTACTACATTCAAAAAAAATTAAGCCCGTTTCTCTCATGAAAGCACATGCACGCACACCCATGCACTTGTCCAGAATTAGAATTAGATACACTACCGCAGCACAACCCATGCAATCAAAGTGAACGAAAGAAAAACTGATGACGATGCATTCATTCGCATCCCAAAAACTAAAACTTTTGTATGCAAGTACATGGTGCCACTAACTAACTAGGGGGTCCCACTTATGCAACATAGACAAAATCGAGGAACTGGACCTCTATTACCACTTACACACCCATCTCAGTCCTGCTACAGGGTTGCACACATGCAATAACATACAAACGGATTCGGCCTACAACCCTCCCATGGAATTAATGGATAATTAGATGTATACCCGATTTAACACACATTCGAACGATGGAGTCCAGAGCGCCCAGGAACCTGTCCATACTTTTTATGTAGCTTCGGTCACCCAAATGATGAATCCAAAAACATTTTTTTCATTTTTCCAAATTAAAACCCTCACGAGGTCATGAATGGTCAATTCCCGTGTCCTCTAATGTAAAGGTAAATACGGGAAGGGGCAAGTTGAGAATCGATATTCCCGTATTTACCATTACATTAGAGGGCACGGGCACGGGTGAGGTTCAGAATTTCACTTTGACAAAAAAATGTTTTCGGATTCATCATTTAGGTGACCAAAGATACACAAAAAGTATGGTCGGGTTACTGGACGCTCTGGACACCTGAATAGTTTACCTTGTTAGCGCCATGTGAAAACCCCACGACTCCAACCGTTAACGTTAGCTCTTGAACCTATCATTAGCGACCACTTTGCAGTCCCCAACTCCTGCACATTTAAAATTGGATCTAATTTGCTAGCAATTATTTAAACACAGACAAGTAGAATTTTATTAGACAGCGAGCTCATGAAATTTATATATTCTTATAAACATATTCCATATACATATATATATACATACATACTCTAACATATAGTTCCTAATAACTTTATATTATTATTAGGAATTTAATTTGTTACAGAATATTAAAATACATATATAAAAGTTACAGCCTTAAGTAGAATGGCGACTTCGGACTAATAGACTTCATAGATCCATTTCATCGTGTCTAAAGTTTGGGGTCAAGCGGAAGTTATGCCCATGTTAATCCCGCTGAACTTTGCTGACCTCTGGCAGTGACTCCGAATCCTCTACGCCTTGAGACCCGCTTGAATATTGTTCAGTAGGTCAAGGAGAACAACTTTACAATATTTGGGGTCAACAATTCAGCCTCGTATACATGTCCCGATGTTATTTCTGTCTGACCTGGAACGTACAGGGCGGTCATCATACAACGTACAGGGCCAGTCCCGGGTACAGTGCGGCCTCTCTCGGCAGAAACCGTCCCTGCGTATCCTCAAACTTTTTCTCACTCTGACCCGCTATAACCTCAACTCGTCTCCTATACTAGTTCGCTATGCATATACTAATATAATACTAATAACTAAATTAATAACTTTTCATTAATAATCTATTATGATAATCATGAATACGGTATGACCAACTCTTATAATAATAAATTGACCTAATATCATAGAATATTATTTTTTAAGATGACGTGCTCAATGGGAACATATTATTCATTTCCATTGGATTTGGAAGTACGGGAACACGTGTATACGGACAACGATTACACCAACAACACCAACGCTTCATACAAATCAGAAATTCCGTTCGAAATTTTTTCCCAATAAAACAGTAAATAATAAAATTGACGGATGCATTGATGACGTAGAATATATCAGCCAAGGCATTGATTTTGTAGTCATAGTAATTATACTTTTCCAGGTCAATATATTCCAAGTAATTAAATATCCGTCTAACAAACTCAAAAGAAGTACAAAATCCAAAGACAAGAACTACACAAAATAATATTTTCGTCACGGAAACTTCACTGACCTCATGGACTGT
>JAQIXO010000604.1:0-17708 GCA_034700305.1 Protaphorura armata
AAGTTCAAACCCCAATTGGGATCCAAACCTTCGGATCAAAATGGTTTGACATTTGAAGAAGTTTATTTTGAAGTCCAGGTCCCACAGAAACTGAGTAAAAAAAATAAGACACACTTATGGTGGGCTAAGAAGAATGGAAGGAACTGGCCAAAAGATCCTAAGAAAATCGATGCAAAGTTTGCCGGAAATCATGAAAAAAACCGAGAAATTGTAAAAACAAAAATTAAAAAAGTTATCGAGAAAAAATTAAAAAAATGAGATGAATTGGTTAATTGGTTTTGCAAAATAAAAATTACAACAAAAATTTCCAACACTGAATTGTTATCCAGTGTAGTTTCACTCTATGTATTTTATTATATAATTTAATTTTATTGTTAATTTATTAATAATATTAATTTTTACAATTTAATAGCTACAAATCACATTCAGTTGTGGGCCAGTTCAGAAATACATGTTCAATCCAATTAAATTTTTTGGCGGTAACATATATGAATTTGGGTCTTTTGGGTCTGGGGTCGAAGTTCGACGACCAAACAGCCGTTGCTGGGTGGACAAATTCGTCTTTTCGATCAGTCCCCGAATTTTATTTTATAGCGGCGGAACCCTTAGGGTTCATGAGCTGATATTTGGCGGCGTACCACAGGACATATTTGAGAGTACTCATAAAAATTTTCAAGTCGATTGGTCAACCAGGAGGGTCAGCTAAGTTGAGTTGGTGAGGTCATTTTAATACATGTAAATCTCCATGCCAGTTCGTTGTTTATACCGTCCTTAAGAATTCAAAGCTTTTTCCACTCGAGGCGAGGTAAGAAATTACCTCAAGACGATGGGACTGGGACCATGGTAACGACAGAAAGTCGTTTAATTTCAGAAATTCTAAACTTTTATTGCCGTCTTTAGCCTTTAGTTTTAACCTTTTAAACTATACAACGTAACAATTGAAATATAAGTTTTGTCTTTATTTATTCCGCTTAAATACAGTGTAAATGTATTATTGTGTTTTCATCTTTTTCGTATGAATAACAGTTTTAGTTCTTCCTTTACAACAACGATAAAGAATATACAGCAATACAGTGTCAATGGCTAGGAGAATGGAAAATAGAAAAATCCAAACGTCCAAAAGTCTTCTCTCGTACCAGGTTTGATTAATGGCAAATGGCTTCAGGAACGAAGTATCTTCATGTCTGAGAACATATTCCGTCCACCAAATTGCAGTCTCCACAGCTTTGGCAGGTCGATCTCGAAAAATGTGTGACAACTGAGACATTCGCTTTTTATATCTTAACAAGGAAATAAGATATTAATTAAAGCCATCTTCAAGGATTAAAATAAAACCTGAAGAATTCGTAGAGCATACCTGCTATCGCCTAATATTTTAGAGATGCCACTTTGCAGAGTTTCCTCAGTTAATCCCACAATTTCCAATTTAATTCCACATCCACTCCTTTCAATTATTTGTGCATTGTAATCTTGATCCGCAAAAATTGGAAATACTATGAGTGGCACGCCATAGTATGTAGCTTCTTGAGTACTCAATCCACCTCCATGTGTGATGAAGGCTTTGACTGACTTATGAGCTAAAATGTAAACACATGGCTATTAAATAAATAAATTCAACTTATTCTTGCTAATTACTTTCTCACCGAGTAATTCGGCCTGTGGTACCCATTTCACAGTCATGACATTGTCAGGCATATCGCTCGGCCTCTCGGCATTCCATTTCCAAATAAACCGTGTAGACGGAATACTTTTTAAAACATTATAGAAAACATTAAGTAATTCTTGTGGAAATGTTGAGGCTTCTGCAAATGACCCAAATGAGATGTAGACTACTCCGCCTTTCCCGCTATCCGTAATGAATTTAGCCAGATCCTGTCAAGGTTAATTGATTTAAATAAAATTCGTGGAATCGAGTAAAATGATTGATCAATGTATTAATTACCTTCGGCAATGGGTTTTTGGAATCTTGAATTTGTAGACCTCCAATTGGCACATAAAGAGGTGGCAGAGACCTTGGATATTCCACACTGTAATGTGTATTTATGAAGAACAGGCTGGTATTTCGTTCCAAATCCCCAAGATTTGGCATATCCGGTACTCCCAATTCTTTGCGAAGTAGCTCTTCCATTTTTGGGAAAAAATCCCACTCTTTAATATAATATTGCCAGTAGAATGGTTGCAGTGTACTCACAACCCTTTGAAAAAATGTCATTCGTTCTGGAAAATGAAATTGAATGTCAGGAATCCAAGATGTTTCCTGAAGATGGCCAAGTACATCAGGAAACCAAATCTGTGGTATCCCAGTAGCAAAATACAAAAACTTTGATTGAAAAACATAAGCTAATCCTAATCCACACTCGTTAAACAGAACGTCTATAATGACCAAGTCAAATTTTGATTTTTTAATCCAATCTTTGGTTTCATCACTTTTCAGTAATACTTCACAAACATTTTGTCCCAAGCTGGGTAAGTCGTACCACATATTTTTGTGTACTCCTTTTAGACGTCTGTCCAACATACTTCCCGCAAGTTTATTCATGAATGGATTTAAGCCTTCTGGGATGAATTCCGTAATTTTTGGATTTGGTACTTTTGGTGGATATGGTGATAAAAATGTAACATTGTGACCCCTTTCAGCTAATGCTTCTACAAGGGGCCATACTGATATTCTGTGACTAAAAGAAGACACGGCGAAGTAGAATAAAATATTCGCTGCGTTTATGTGATTCACAAACAACAAAATTGTAATCCAAATGGGCAGGGTAATCGAACGACTCATTTTTACTTTATACTTACTTACAATTGTTAGAAAGGGTAAAATAATGTAATGAGCCAATACGAGCTCAACAAGTGACTGACTTTGAACTTGAAAGGACAAATGGACTTTTACAATTTCACATGTTTATTTATATAATATGAAGTAAGATAGCCTCTGGGTCTCAGAACGTGCGCGTATGAGCGGTCCGTCAAGACCTGAAGACATTTGCAGAGAAAATTACGTACCTCTACAAAACTCTAAACCACTGAAAATGGTGCAAAGATAATTGAAGGAAAATAGTGATTTTCTATTTTGAAAATGGAATCCCCACAAGTAAACCGAAATACGGAAAAATTTGATGATGAGGCGGAGTTTGAATACATCCAGAAACGATGACGCAGTTAAATAACACTACGGCCTCTAATGAATCCATTTTTAGTCGAATTTTATTGTACAAATTCTTATTCAACCGTTATAGTCTATACCCATATATTACACCTTATACCTCACTGGTTTACTATTTATCACAGTTTTATCAGTGTATTAACGAAACTACAGATCGAAACAACAGATTGGAGAATTTTTGGCGATAGGGTTTGATTGTACAGCACAATAACCCAGCATTTTCTCTCTATCATAAAAACAATTAACTTCTAGGCAATAGTATTTTTAGAGTCTTATTTCAACTCGGTAGGGAGCTTACTTATTCTAGATGTTAGTAGTATACGCGTATATTAAAAAAAAGTAATTTTACAAATATATCAACGTATTATGAATGCATTTTAGGCAAATCCATCAGCCCGAAAAGACAAGCTTCTGCCTATCCTAAGAGGAGCTGTGGTAGTAGTGAGTTTTGGCGGTGGTTGTGGTTGGAGTCCACATTGTTTTAAAAGTTCTTGAACTTCTGAATGGATATAATTTTGCACAACTCTGTCAACTCCGACTTGATCCGGTATAATATCTTTGTTTGCAAAAACAGTAAATGACACTTTTCCATTGTGTGTGTATGCGGCAGCTGCAATGGCTGGAAAAAGTAAAGAAAAATGTTACAAATACTCTTCATACCTCAAAATCCTTAAAAGAAAAGTCGTTGTGTTAGATACGTCTTGATCTATTCTATTATGCCCGGCTAATTTTTAGCGGAATCGAAAGGAAAATAATTAAGGCGTTTCGAGAAGACTCGGAAATTAAACTGCCGTTTGCCATATTACCAGTCTGAGCCCATTGCATTCCAAATATTTTGAACATCTCGTGGACTCTATGTTGACCAAATAGGAAGGCTTCTTTCTCGTAACCTGGAACACTTGTAAATCCCATTCCAGTTCCAAAATTTGTAGAGAAAAATAATCTAATTAAAGATTGTGGGAGAAGATTGAAGGTTGGAACATGGCCTTGAATTAATTCGTTGTACTGGTCGTTCATGTAATTTTTAAAGTTTTGTTCTGCTACTTGTAGTCGCTCAAGAGCATTGTCTGTTTCCATCGGAATTTTGAATATTCCAACTCCCCTGTGAATTCAAATTGATATACCTATTATTATATGCTTTAAGAAATATTGATATACACTCTTCCTGATGACTAGTAAATGGGAATCCAAATACAGAGAAAAATATTAAATTACCAGTGGTTGACCATTTCGGAGATAGGATGGCCTGCTTTTGGCAAGGAATGCATAATTGAAACGAATGGAGGCAAATCAGATGGCAAATGTCGTTCCAAAAAGTGACGTCTGAGTGCTCCGCATAAAATACTCATTCCGACAGTTGCGAAATGCGTGTTGGCATACCGCCGTATTCTCTTCATATCATCTAAACTGATCGTCGTCGTTGAAACAACACCCGTTGTATTAACCTTCTTCTGTGTAAAGTGGTCCTTATGAGTGAAGGCTTCCGTGTACAATCTGTACATTTTCAATGGCGCAGTGAACAGAAGATCAACCTAGAAAATTTTAAATAACAATTTCAACAATTCAATCATAATTTTATCTGACACTATATTGGTTGTGTAACTGCATTTTATCAATTATAATTTATAAATAGTCGCAAGAAAAAACTTTGGGAAGGTGTCATATCAGAGAACAGTTTTTTTTTATTATTAGGGCAGGGCTGTGGGAAACCGTATAGTTCCTCCAAGCGTTAGGCAATCAGCAGAAACCAATATTCTGTTTTAAAAATTGAGATTTTTTTAGAAAAGAGATGTGTCTGTAACTCTGGATTTCTCAAAGCAAAATTGTAGATAATCGATTTTAGAAGAATTCACTCGATTTGGGAAAAAATCCCTCCATGTACAAGAATCTAGACATACCATCCCTAATTTTGAAATCAGCAAATTTTTTCAGCCTTGAACCTGTTTTTTTTTCAGTTAGTGAACATTTTTACAGTTATTTTTAATGGTTACGCATTTTGAACAAAATATTAAAATAGCAAATGTTTGACAGTCCAGAATTTTTGTTGTGTACTGTTCAGAGCTGGTTCGGAAAATAACAAAAAAATTTATGAAACTCCATCTCCATTTCATGAGTTATTGACCGATGTCCGTTGGGCATTTCCAGACAATCTACATAATTTGCAAGTAGAGTGAGATCGACTAAAAACCCTTTACACCTAGACAAATGAACTAATTCTATCGTTATTCCTAATTCCTGCCAACTAAATAGGCTAAACAAGTAAGTTAAAAAATACAAGGAATCCAATTCGACAATTAATAATTAAGGTTAGTTTACTTTCGTAATTAAGGTTATACAATTTTTCACACACTATCAAAGCTAGATTGCATAACTCCAGATAAACAAATGGAATAATATAATGAGGTGTGAAATCTTTGAAACCTTCCTAAGTCAACAATGACACTCGCTTTAGACATGCAACCATGCAAGGGAACCAGATCACTTCATTGGACTCAATCGGGTTCGGAAAATGCCACCGGATTCGACGTGGTCAGCGTAGGATCCACTGATCTTTGGATCGTTCAACACATTATTATCGTTTCTGCAGAAATTTTGGGTATTTCCTAAGTCTGTACAATTAATACATTGACCCTGGTGTGGTTGATGCTCATGGTTAATAAACAGTCATGTTCTGAGGCATGGAATGAGACTGATGATCTCATCAACCAGACTGGTGCAGTTGGATAGTTGGAACGAGTTTTTAGCTATATTGGAATATTAGACTGAAGGACTGTCTGAACTGGAACGCAATAGTGCGACACTGCTGGTCCTGTCTAGGTTTGACTTTTTTTTTGTAAATTATAGAGACAGGAATGTCTGGTCCGTAGGAAAATTAAGGGTATTTTCCATACCAGTATTTTCTGCTTTTTTTTTCGGCCCAAGACCGGTTTTCCACGCCCGTACCGATTAGTATGGATAAACAAAAACAACGTTGAGCCGGATGTGCGTAATTGGTGAAAATGAAGAGGGCTGTAAACTATTGCCGATTTAAAAAAAAAAGACGAGAGTGTTCTTCCAAAATTAAAAGTGTTAAAGGTACATTCAGAATTATTCGGAATTTTAGGGGCCAGACAGGAACAAATACACTTTTCTGCATAAATCATAGTGCAAATAAACCGGTCTTGGAAATAATTCCAAGAAGTGTTGTGAAACAGCAAATTCAAAAATAAGTAATCGTAATTCAAAAACGAGATACAATTTTTCCTCCCTGGTATCAGGCCATTGTTTTAGAATCTCCTCATAATTCGATGCTTTATAAATTCAAAATTACGTCTGTATGTGCCAAGATTACGTTACAGTTTTTTCCAATTGATTAGTTTTTCTAATCAATACTTTCAAAGCGTCATCGACATAGTCACTTGCAACTCCGTACGGAATGTATTAATCACACAGTTCTCTAAAAGTGTTTTTACAACGTACAACACAGTGTTCATTGCATAAGCACACACACCTGTGCATTTTTGACAGCTCACTCATCCACTACATTCATTTTACTTCCAAAGAATTGGATGTAGGATTCTTAGGAAGAATATGAAGATGAGTTTAACATGGAATTGCGTTACGCAATTGACAGCCCGTTTCCGCTTTAACATTAATGTCTTACACTCTGTCAGCTATCTAATTCTAGTGAAACTTTTGAAAATTCTAGTTCAATGTGGGAAACTTGATTTATTGGGTTTTCCAGCATACCCCAATTAAGCAATGCGAATATGTTTACCGTAAATCCTCGAATACAACCCGGTCTCGATTATAACCCGGGTCTCGATTATAACCCGGGTCTTTCTCCACCTTTCTCCATTGCCTCTTATGGAGAAATTAGAGAAAGTCAGTGACCTCTGACCCTCCGGAATAAATACAACCCCGGGGTTGTATTCGAGGAAATACGGTAGTTCATTTACTTATAGAAATAATATCGTAGGGCAATTCTCATTTGTTCTTTGTATGTAATTCGATTTATTGTGAATCATCGTACATTTTTAATGCATCGCTTATGGTTCCACTTACTAGCATAAAATATGATCTCGGCGACCGGGTGAAAGAAGTGAAGATAGGGTGAATTTAAGTGTTCTTAAAATGTGGTTTGCCAACCTCATTTGTTTGGATTGTCTATGGAATTGGCTGCGAGAGTACTGACGTTTAATTTGCAATAGTTTAAAAGGTCAACGCTCGAAATGATCAGTCGTTACCCCGCTTTGAAGCTCGTTGATATTCTCAGAATCTTAACTTCCAGAATAACGGGTTCCGCCAATAGACAGTTTCCCCGAATTCTCTTATTCTTAGAAATGTTTTTCGAATCGAGTTTTGACTAACAGAACGGGTTGGGCTTATAAAGGTTATCCTCCTCGGATTTCTATGGTCAGTGAACTTATTTCTTAAGCTAAAGTGATTTATCTGTAAATTGACTGGTTCATTACCTTTTCAAAAAATCCTTTCCTCGTTCCTTTGACCAGGTACGTGGACGATTTTTGTATCATCCGATCAACTAAATGATTGAAAGTGTAGCCATCGCCAAGGGTATGATGTAGTCGAAACACAATGACAGACTGAGATTTTTTGTAACCATTGTAGAGAATTAATTCCCACAAAGGACATCCCTTCTGGAACGGTGAGGTCATCAACTTAGCCAGTACCCCGTTCAATTGATCCTCATGTCTGCTCAAATCATTGAAAACAACTTCCTCCCGAATTTGTTTATAAATATTTACTGAGATTGTTTTCCAGAAATAATAACCACAAATATCAACTGGCACTTGAAATAATTTTTCAAACTGTGGCTTATTTCCTTTGCCCTTATTGCGAAGTGATAGGACATTGTTCATAAAACCACGTTGAACTGACTCAAGAGTCTGTTTGCCTTCAACAATGAAAAATGTCACGTTTCCAGCGTATGCTTTAGACTCATAAAAGTCATCAATGGCAAAAATACTGTCATAACCCGTCAGCGGATCCCCAATATTTTCTTCAAAAAGTTGTGTATAACAAATAATTAACCACTTCCATATTTTTAATGGCACAAATACGAAAACAACAAAGGGGATAAGAATTGTAGTACTCACTAACCAACACCACAATAATTTTAATTTTGATTTGTTCATTGTGGACGTCATTTTAGTACGATATTTATCACATATTCTGATGGTTTTACTTTTATTTTCACTGTCATTCATACAGTATCTGATTCTCAAAATTTATCTGAATATTTTGATTTTACTGCACTTTACATAAGTTTCTAGCCGAGATGTCATTTCTCAGTCTAAATGGTAAAATTTCGTATTATGTTGTTTTAGGTTAAGTTTTTCGATGAGATTGTCCACAATGCACCCAAACGTGGTCACTTCTTGCGAAGTACTGGTCAACAAAGCACGCGAGCTAACAAAGAGTTGCTGAACCGTCACCTCATAGTTCGTTTTGTGAATGTGCAAATAATGTGCAAAATCCAAACGTGGTACACTTTACTTGCTTACCGCCCAATTACTCACACAGGTGAAACAAAACATTAGACTGAACTTGCAATGACGTTACTTCAGACTTAATCCTCTAAATACATAGAACATCCGCGCCATACGGCCATACCCCATGTCACTCATCCACACTTCGTAGGACACCAAAATACTATAATTTAGAATTTTATGTATGTTCAAGAAAACTACAACGGTCTAACGGGCGGTTCCGAACATAATATTAATCATAAACTGCAGAATCCTGCTCATTCACTGATTCAGAACGACATTACCTGAATATTAACAGCACGACATGTTTTTTAGACAGAATGACTTCTGTATAACAGTGCTGACCTTAACCCGATTAAGAACAGGAGGAAAAGCATTTATAAAATATACGTAAAGGTTCAGCTGTTTGACCGAATCTCATGCTCCACTATATACGTTTATTGATTTTGATTTATGATTAAACACAATGTTAACGTTGAACATTAATTGTTCTCTACATCCCGCTCTGGATGGATGAATAATTTAAAAAATTTCCTCATATATTAATTGAAAGTTTCTGACACTGGTCCCAGCATTTCGCACGTACGCTGATACCTATTATAATTGGCATTGTCAAAAGTCTTACGACTTATGGCTTATTCCGAAATGTCAACCGAAATCAATTCAAGGACACACAGTTCACACAACGATTAATTTTTTCAAGGACTGCCAATGCCAATAATTAACTATACGTTCAAAGGTTCTTCAATCTTCACAAAAGTTCCAATCAGGTGGAAAAAATCTTTAGGAGTAGTAACTAACTGTTATGCCCTTTGATCATAAAATCTGCACTCTGAATTTCGTTAATTATACATACGTATCTTGTGAATACTACCTTCAAAGACTGCAGTCCTAAAGGATGTCTTTAATCGTGTTAAATGTTTCAAGTTCTTCCTAACAGAAGGTGTTAAAATGAGTGGCAAAATATATCCCAAAACTTTATTTCCCCATTCCTGTTTATGCTTCGTTGAAGAAACTCTCTGTACGTTTGCTAATCTTCGAAGAATTGAAACATCACGTGCAAGTGTTAAAATTAAAGAATGTTGAAACATAATTAAAACGAGACATTAAGTTTAACACATGCTAAGCTCAGCAGTTTGTGCATACACATTGCAAAGCAAATATTGAGCTTTAAATTCCAAGGCAGAAATCTCTGACCTCTGATATATGAACCGATGGACAAAACAAACAGCCAAAATCAATTGGTCTTCGCTGGTTTTCGAGTTCATTGAAGACTGAAAACGTCCGTACCGACTTCAGGCTACTGATATGTAGGGACCCAGTTTATCAGTTTTGCTTTGACAATTTGTATAACCTATTACTGTAGCTTTTTTTTTAAATTGCTGAAATGTCCAAAACGCAACTATTTTATTTGATAGAATATTTATTCATAGATTCATAGAATATCTATTTAATGTGATTTATATTTAATATTGATTCTGGGCTATGTATGCTATGACGTTAACTGAATAAAATAAAATACAATACAATACAATTTGGTCGAGATTCCTTGTATTGTGTATGAACATATTTAGAGAACCCCTTAAATGCAGAACCCATCTAAACACATT
This sequence comes from Protaphorura armata, assembly GCA_034700305.1. Lineage (NCBI taxonomy): Eukaryota > Metazoa > Arthropoda > Collembola > Poduromorpha > Onychiuridae > Protaphorura > Protaphorura armata. The sequence continues at coordinate 10,263 of JAQIXO010000604.1, forward strand.
GCAATGCCCATAGACAGCTGTGAAACATTTTGGGCCAGGATATCCGTATTCAGATTACAAGCCCTAGACAGATCTTTCGGAATTGCCAGGTGGGTCGTAGTATTCCGCCCTTGAATATGAAATTGAACAGCTTAGCCGTATCCTAGAATTTTAGCTTTATTCGTAAAGAACTAGACTGACCCTGTGGGCAAATAAATAGAGGTACACAATCAGTATGCAAAAAGGAGACGAGAAACATAATAAACCCAAAAAGGTGGGGTTAGACAAATTATTCATTTCTATTTCCTACTCTTGCTAAGCCACATTTAAGATTTATTTGGCTAAGATACTCGAATCTTGAACTTGATTACGGTACAAGTACAACCTGGAATTCCCACACATTAAGGAAATGTTAAAACATTTATGGACTTTAACCTTGAGTAATTATGGAAATCCTTAAAGGTGAAGCTCGGAGTTACTATTGAAAGTTTAAGTCGTGATCTCGATTTCCTTTGGTTGTCTACAAAAATGACAATTCTGCTTGAAGAAACGAATGCGCATTTTCCAGACCTAGAGTTGCAACTTGCAAGTAGTGCATATACATACAAGGTCGAGGAGCAACCGGTCAAACCTGATTTAATTTGCTATGATATCTCATAAGCTTTTTACCCATTGCACAATATATGAACTCAAAACACTGTCCAACTTTCGGTTATTCCACATAAATGACTTAATTGATGTATTGTTGTTGTGTCTAACTACTTCCCTTGCAGTGGGAAGTATTACGTATTTAATTAGAAGTCATAATGATGCGAAATTCCCGAAGCAATATAATAATATACACAAAAATATCGACAACGTAATTCATCAACATGAAGACAATCCGACCGTATAGTTCTTGTTGTGTGTAATGGAAAGATTAGTCAAACTTGCAAAATTTTCATGTTGCAGATTTTGCAATTCTGGAGAGAACAAAGGATACAATACAAACTGGAATTAGCAAGCTAGATTATTCTGTACAAATAAATGTAGTCAGACTTTGATCCTAAATCCTGATGTATTGCAACCTTCATTGAGTGGACAGCGCCAGAAGGGGAATAGCAACCCATGTTCACTAAAATATTAAGGTATTGTTGCGTGACGCCCTATAAGCAGATAACGAATGTGCTAAATGTTGTACAGATTACTACAGCATTATAAGCCGTAACATTCATTTTATTATCAACGTTCCAGGAAAGTTAAGCACGACAGAATAGCTTAAGTTCATTAATAATAATAGTAAACAATGAAAATATAGTCAGAAGGTAGCAAGATCACGATAATATTATTCATTTAAAGTAATCATGAGCCAAAATTGCGACAAACTTGCCAAATACGTAAATTAATAAAATTCACTAACGTAACTTTCGTGAATGCAACGGATTAAATCTGACGAGAATGTATTCAAGGATTGCGTTGAATTTTAACATAAAAACAATACTCAATCATCAAGTCTCACTTAAGCCATGGTCTTGACACTAATTGAAAAGAAGTCATCTCTCGATAAGCAATTTACACGTAGTCGGAGGTTAAACCAACCAACCATTCAACTGACTGAACTACCTGGTTACATTTTCCTACGGAATCTCTCCTAATATGAGGTAACAACGCGAACAGGTAGATGACAAAAGTCACGTTCACATTAACGTTTCATAATTCGAAATGAAAGTGTAAATTTTGCATTTCTAGAGGTACCACAGAATTCAGATTCATACTTAAAAGAACATTCTACTTGAATTGGGTGTAGGTCGGACTCAGTTGAATTGAATTCAATGCCCGAGGTCAATTTAGAAGAAATGGAGGACCAATATTGTGAATACAGCATTCATCTGAGAGATGAATTGATGTGTAATTATGGTAGTCTCGACCATTCAAAATACATAAGGCATGGTAAGGTCTAGGCCAAGTGGCTTCGTCAATATAATACTAACCACTACAAGAGAATTGCAAATGATTTCACAACCTGACTTTTCATGTGCTGTAACATTATAATCAGAGAGCAGTGCAAATTAAGGGAAAGACCGTTTGCGTTTGAGTGCTGACCAAATAACTTAGGTTCACAGCATCCGAAACATTACAAACTTTATTTGCATTTCCCTAGTCCGAAATCCAGAGCCTCGTTTTCTCTTATTTCTGCCATTAAAAACATTCCCTGCGTAACATGCCAACTCAGGACTGTAATCGGTGGGTTCATGAGTTCATGTGACATTTGTGGCATCCCCTGGGCATTATTACAAAGATTGAGGTAACTATCTCCGAGCGAAACTCTTTATAGCGCTATTACTGTGACTTAAATTAACTTCTAACCTGTAGATTGCACGCGCAGCAATGCTCACGTCGCACGTAGACTGTCAAGACAAAATTGTGTAATTCATTTCACTGCTTCATCTAATTATTCCTACTTACTTGCCTGACTAAACCTTTCGACTACGAATATTAAAAATTGAGACCAAAGTGCAGAATTTACTCATACATTTAAGTCTACCCAATTATGATGAGAGTGGAATACTGCACTGTAGCAATACCGTACAATTAAGTGTAAATCTCTGTTTTTGACACACATTTCTAACGAAACGTCTCGTAAGTCAACGTCAACGGAAACCGAGATAAACGACTGACATTACGTTGGTTTATTTGTGAAATAATTCACAAAAAATTAGTACTCTCAACGTCTCAATTGTGACTGTACTTTCCAGAATTGGCTAGTCTTGACTAGAGTGAGTAGATTTTGTCACTTTCGTAAGATTAGGTTAAAAAGCATGACGAGTTGAGAATATTCGTGACAAACTCTTGGACAGTAAAAACGGTGTAAAAGTACAATAATTTGTTCTCCATTTAGTTGCGAGTGTGTTTTTGGGAATTCTAACCTTCAAATCCATCAGATACGCTTTTTTACTTTCACGGCAATCAATTGACTTAGCGCTGCACTAGTTCAGCAATTTCGTGGAATACGTAAAATTTATGCAAATTGCCAAATTTTGTCCGTATTTCCCCATACGTATTATGTCGCGTCGGACACACGTCAGTGTGTCATTGCTGTATCGTCATGTTTCGCCACATTGCAATTTATTGTAATTAAGTACTTTTACCATATCTTTTTGTCACCCACAGGGTAATTCCAGTAATATTTATTCATTTAATTTTGCACTGTATAATTATATATTAACAGCATTATACAAGTCATATTTGTCGGTTTTGTAGCACCTTTCAGACCTTTCTGGTTAAATATAAAAAGCTATAGGCTATGACTATTCAATAAATGCTAGGGACCAACTTTGTAAGCAAACCCCCTTGCATATTGCACTTTATCATTAATTATTGCACATACACAGTGACCATGACCCAAAGTGCACTGCAGCGATTCACTTTCAAGGCTCGTCCACAATCATCAATCTTTCTTTCGAGCAGCAGAGTAGATGGTTACAAAAATATATTTTGCAATCGTACTCTTAATTAAACCAGTTAGCAGCAGTCTAATTTGAACGTACATAAGAGAGTACACGAAATAAATGACCTTAAAATTTTCGTTTAAAAAACGGCCAATCACACAGACAATCTTTGACCCTTTAAGCAAAAACAATAATTATTCTTCCATCAGAATCAATTCTTCAGGCTCATAGAAAGCTCGCTCACTCGACTTTATTTAATGTGCTAGGACATAAAATATCTTGTAAATGACGAAATGGTACTCACATCACTACTCTTCTTTTATTTTTCATTATTTAATTGAAATATGGATCATTTTTCTATATGTTGGATTTGACGTAAATTCCTGTTCGTTGCACGTACTTAACCTATAAACTTATTAATCCACGGTGTGACCAGAGTTGACTTTTGGGGTTGAGGTTGAGAGAGAGACCTTAACTTTTCCCTTTCAAAATTCAGTTAATAGCTTATGAACCATGCTCGATGCTCGTTTGATCTTATAATAAATGAAATTTTATTTACTTTGTTAATACTTTTACATATTATCTGAAAGCACGAAATCAAATGCGTATGCGTACGTATGAACAATACATTACTTGGTTCTCGCATTCCAAGGACAATTGAATTTTATTTAATTAATGGAGCACATAAGATGCGGAGTTTGGGTTTAGTAATAAAAGCATAGCTCTCACTCACAAGTTGTCAATCTAGTTTAGTCGGTACATTGAGAAAATGAGATCAAGCGTTTCATAATCATTTATTCGTTCAATATGTGATTTGTGGAGGAATTTGATTACTTTCCTTAACGTTAAAATCCATAGAAAACAAGTATTAAGTGTTTAGGGTAGTTTAAGTAATTAATTAAGAATTCTTGTAAACAGAATGAGTTTGCAGCTCAGTTGATACTTAATTCAGTGAATTCACGATTGAGTGGACACGTATATAGGTATACATATGAGGTACAGTACTCATGACGTTTTTATAAAGTGGACGCGGCACGCTAACGCTACGCACGTAAAACTATTAAGGTTAACTTGATTGAGTAACAAGTCCTAGTCCTACTAAACAACTGCAATGGAACCCTGTGTTAGAATAAATAACATTGAGTCATTTTATTACTGGGCGGACATAAGAATTACAAAGTTGATCAAGGAAGCTGAGACGACAGACTGAAACCGGAAGTGAAATATTGCTGAATTCATTCTAAAAGTGAAAACTCATTGTCTTATTAGTTACAAATTAGTGAGCGGCTTCAGTTAAATCGTTAATCGTCTAACAACGAAGGACAAAATAATCAAACCATAACCACCAATTATTTCTTACAAATATTTAATGATTCCATTTGTTTTGGAGAGAAACAAGTTTATATATGAACATCATTCTACAATAAGACACAATGTGTAATTACAAGAAACAAAACACACGTAAATCATTCACTACAACAAAAACACACAATAAATAATTTGAGACACAAATTTTTTAAATGCCATGATACAGAATTATTAGAATGACTACACTTTTTCTTTCAGTCCCGTCCTCGATAGTTTACCAGAACGACCATACCCGTCATATGAGTCTGGAAAGTAGTGTCCACCGGCAGGCTCGCCACCATAAAGCCCTCCGCCCGGATAGTGATGAAGGGGATACTTGGGCGGATAATGATGACCTCCTCCATGTTGTTCAAAATGACCATACTGACCTGCAGAGTAATGCCCTCCCCCGTAAGGATTATGGCCGTACCCTTGATAACCGTAATGCCCCTGTTCAAAATGTCCTCCCCCGTAATGTCCATGACCACCGCCTTGGTAGTAACCGCCGTATCCATAATTGCTAGGATAATTTCCTGGTCCATTATGTCCAGGATTTGGATAACCACCATAATGCCCGCCTCCATGCCCGTGGAGTGGTGGAGGAACCAATCCTATAGCATTTGCGCTGGCTTGAGCGCTGGCGTGGGAACCCGCACCACCATAATGATGTCCTCCACCAAATGATCCAGAATCTGCGACTGCGTGGGCGACCGCATCATTTCCTCCACCTCCATATCCATTAAAACCGCCATTTGCATGAGCATTACTTGCACTGTTCGAGGAGGTGATTGAAGCGCCAAACGGTCCAAAGTGTAGGGATGCCGTAATGGACTCGGAATGAGCTTGACCTTTGCTATTGGTACCGCCATACCGGCTTGACGGTGGTGGTGGAGAATCACCGAAACGGATAGCTCCTGCATCACGTTTACGACGGGATTGAGTTGGTTCGACGACATCATATTTTAAAGTTGGTAGTCTTTGCTTTGCTATGAGCGTTGGAAGAAATTCAACGTCATACTTCTCCTTCTGCAACATAACATAAACAAAATTGTGATCATTTTTATACTCGAGGGGGCACAAAGAAGTGAAATAGTGAGTATACGTTTATACAGCATCAGTTACCAATTTCTCATCGTCTGTCTCAAGATCCGGTCTAAATAATCTGAAGGCTTGATTCACATTTTTATTGTAGTAGTTTTGAGCATCAACGTCCGGAACTCGACTCAAATGAGTTTGAAGTTGGTTATCTTTGTCTGCACAATTGAAGAACAGAGTTCAAATTAATATGACATTTACATTTACAAGTGAAAAATAGTTTTAATTTATCAAATAAACTCAGCTCCGCCCTTAGAATTTAATACCTTGTGTATTTTTGGGGACGCTCGTCGCGTGAACAAAGCGGCATGTCGCCAGAGAAAAGAACAGGACCACAACGGCGAACTTCATTTTCGAAATTGAAATATTAGGGAATCATAAACATGTAATTTCCTTTATATATGAGGATGTGAAGCATGAAATCGTTGACCTTCTTCGCACTCCTTCTTCCTCCACTTCCTTCCTTCCCGTTGACCTTTGCCCAATATGCAGTACAATCATTGCAATCTTTAATTATTAACTATTGCTGTTGAATGCAAAACGATTTTGGACATATTGGTATTGGTGCAGTCAAAAACCATTCGATTTGATTGGAACGTTCATAATGTCTTGTGCGTTTAATTGACATGGAGTATTAGGGGGCAAAACAAAACCTTGTGGTATTCGTATTCCCAAGCGGACACATGCACTTTAATTTGTGGGACTTTGACAATAATATTGAATGAAAGGGCAGTATAACATGGAAACCACTCCTTCATTAATTGAAACAGAAACAATGACCTAAAAAGAATCCTACTGAGCAAGTAAACAAAAACATCATGTGATGACTCATTGGTCAATCTCTCGTAAGTTGAGCGCGTGTGAAAATGTGATGGTTGTAATGATTTTGTGATTTTGTATTGTAATATTTCACAGAACATTTCATCAGTTTTGACGAAGAAAGGATGTGAAGGTGGCATAAGGCGGATAGGAAGTAAAAGGATTACGATTGTGATTTATTATTTCTATTAAGTACCGACTATGATAGACGACACACGACACATGACAAAAATATTATACAGAACTACTAGAATGGCAGCTTGTCGCCGTTCCTATTTAGGCGAACCTTTTTTATATTTATTAATTTTGAACATTTTAGGCCCATCGAGGGGCATATCACCGCCGGACTATAATAAGCCACACCGAGATTCTAGCGAGGACCAGTCTGGTGCATTTGCAAACTGCCAAAAGGTGATATACTAGAAATTGAACTCACTTTAAAGGATTTAGAAATTACAACTTCTTTATAGGTGAGTCGAGTTTGTAGAGTTTGAAGATAATTACAAGAGTGGGGGGATGGGAAACCTGAACTTTAATTTTTGGAGGTCATCGCCACTCAATATTTCAGCATTAAGAGAATTCATGCGAAGGTAATTTCAAAATTACGGCTTCCACTTGCCCTGACCAATCAACAAATCGGTTTCAATATAATGGTTAATCTTAATAAAATGGAGACGAAACGTAAATTCCAATGTAAACAGTTTCACAATTGAGCCTGATGATGTAAAAGCTCTGTATGCTAAATGCAAATTTTTTACGATAAGAGAAATGTATGCAA
>JAQIXO010000605.1:0-17700 GCA_034700305.1 Protaphorura armata
TAAGAATAAAAACTCATTAATTAACACAATTAATTAGTGTGTGATTTAATTCAAATTATTTCAAAAATTAGTAGCGAACATCAAAATCACATGGATTTTTATAAAATGTTAAGGTCGAATGTCACAAAAATTAGAGTAAGAGTCCGAGTCCGACGCTCAATAAAATATGACCTTGAATTGACATCCTGTTTCTAAGAGCAGGTGGCGCCGCTCCGCGGCCAAACGGTTTGTCTTTGTCATCATCACCAGGAGATGGAGGTCTGGGCGTCTTAACAGTTCCTTTTGTTGGCATTGTCGTCCTGTTGAATCTAGACACGGCCTCTTGTTCCCTCACGGAATTCCTATCCAAATTTCGATTCCTTGGAATGCAATTGCTTGGGAAGGAAGGGGTTAGACATGGGCACTTCCCTTCCGCCGCAGGGCAAGGCACCTTCCCTTCACAAGTCACCTTCCTCACTCTCTCGAGTTCATTCAGCGGAATCTAGCGGAATAAAATTAAGTCATGGCTTCAGAAATATGATAATTGTGGAGCCTGGTGTATACAATAGTTTTTTTCCTACTACTAGGGGTACCTTTTCACCCCTGAGCGTGTACAATGCTTCCAGTTTATTTTGTTCCGCCTCAGCTGTTCCAGGAATGCACGGTCCACCGAATGGGATGAGAAAACTGTCCAAACATTCTTGAAGTCTTTTCCGTGCTTCTGTCTCATCTCCGAATTCAAATCCAACTTGTCGTTTCTTCAATTCTCGAATATTTGGCCAGATGGCGGTCGCGACGGCGTCAACGGTAGCAATATTTAAGGTTCACACCAAGAAAAGAAATACGATGACGCTAATGCTAACACAGCGGAAATTTGTGGAACTGTGCTTTGTGAGCGCCATCTCTTAAGCTCTTGGGAATATTTGATAGACGGGGCAGGTGAGATAGAAGAATTAGACATACTGAATCTTCCGAATGACATGAATATCCTTGCAGATGAACCAGGGATGGGAAAATCCGCTTCCATTATCAATTTATTTCTGGAACACAGAAAATTGCAAATGATGTCCAATACTTCTGCATACAATTTGGGAGTCTACATAGATCTTCATGATCTCCAGTTAGATTTGAAGAATTGTGAATATTCAATTGACTTGAAGTCCAAATTCCTTACTGAGGTCATGAAAGTTGAAAGTGAGTTTAGCTCCAACCTTTTTCACTTTTTGTTAGAGAAGAGTGGACCCATTACATTCTTCATTGATAGTTTTGATGAAATTTCTAAGAGTGGACAGAACTTCATTCTAAAATTGCTCAAAATTCTCAGGTCTAGGAATAAATATTTGCGTATTTTCATTGCAACACGAAACTATGCAAAGGATGAACTTGAAAAGGTTTTGGAAACTAAAGCTTATCATTTTCACAGAATTTCTACGGATGATCAGATTTTATATTTGGCAAATTATTGGACGCATGAATTTCTTGAATACAATGATATTGTTTCTATTCCTATGACTCAGCATTGTATAGAACTCGCAAAAGACTTTGGAAAGCGTTCGGTGGAGGAAATAAAGAGTTTATTAGGAGAGAATGACACATTCATTGGAATTCCATTGCAACTAGTGTTTCTTGCAACCATTCACAGCCATGGGTTTAGACAACTCGCTGAAAATAAATTACTAATTAGTCAGACAACATCAGACCCGACACTTTACACTGGCATAACCAATACTGACACAACAAATAATAATACTGATATTGACAGTGACAGTCACACTTTAATGTCAGATTCTGATTGGGAAGAATTCTCTCACAAATTCTTCAGTACACTTGAGCTGTACAAGAGATTCGTGAATCAAAAATTGGAAATTTGGTTAGACGAAAAATTGGGATTTGGACGTAGAACAGAGAGTCTTGATGAAAACCAGAAATCCTGGATGAATGATATACTTTGTCAAGCCGCATATTTGTACTTGTCTTCCTCTCATTTCAAATCTTTGAATTGTCGTCTCCCAATTGCATATCCGAATGAAGAGATTTGTGAGGACATTAATAGGGCTGGACTTTGTGAAACTACTTTACAATGGAGGAAAACAATACACATCCCCGAAAATCTCCTTAAACGTTTGATTAAGGCGAGGAATGTTCAGAATGCAGAAAGTTCCAACATTGTGTTTATAACATTGCGGGATACGTCTGTGGATAATGATCAAGTTGAACGTCTATTGAAAGAATTCATTTCAGCCGAAATAATATTTGGTGATGAAGATAAGTACGTACAATTATGCTCAGAACCTAATTCTAAGCAAATACATTGGTTAAGGGAAGATTCTAGTTCCAACTTGTATGTTGACAGTTACGATAGGCCCGATTTTGCATCAGTTAATTCCCAATCTTATGAGATTTCACATTGCAGTTACCGATTCATTCATCAAACTCTGGAAGAGTATTTCATGGCCAAATGTCTAGTCAGTCTTGTGGAGAAGGGAAGACAAGACAAAGATGACGCTATTGAATTCCTGAAACGGCATTACCATGAAGAGTACTTTACAAAAATCAGATATTTTTTAGACAGTTTCTTATGCACCGATATTCCAGCTTTGGTAAACCTAGAAATATTTAAAATGCCTGAACTTGTTTTAAAGTTTGACCAAGGATTGAGTGATAACGATTGGACAAGGGAATATTCATTGGGGAGGAATATTTTACACTACGCAGTTGCTTATGGAAATTATTTTATTGACGGAATATTTTGGATGATTGCAAAGAATTTTGAATTGTTTCACAGAAAGGACAAGTTGGATGCATCATGTCTATCTTATTTGTTACTACCAGACCACTTACGACACACAGTTTTCAATTTTGGAAAACTGATGTATTATACCGGTCGGCAACTGATCCCAGAGGTCTGGTCAAGTTTTTCATTTCCCTTAGAAAATTTGTATCCAATATTCATAGGCATCGTTTACTGTGCAGTAACCTCTAATGATTACAACTTTAGTAGGTGCTTAAGTAAAGGACTTGTGAGTTACGAAAAGTTCGTGGCCGAGTTGAGTCGTGGCGCCTCTTCCAAGCTAAGAAACAAATTAGACGTTAACATTAGATGGATCCTGAATTGGCCAAGTGATAGACAGAAGGGTTTCTTGGAAATGTTATTGCTCCATAACTCTTTTGACAGCAGTTCAGAAAGATCTGATGACTATTTAGATGAATGGCTCACATTCTGTTTGGATGAAAAGATCCCTAGGTACTCCCTCGCTGTTGATATATTGAATCTTTCTAATCCGACGGGAAAGATTAGTGATCGACTATTGAACAAAGTTAAGGAGAAACTATGTTCAAATTACGATCACATGTTTTCGAATATGACCGGAAAAAGTGAACGTTGTCTATGGGAGAGTTGTACAAAAGACGAAAAGAAAATCATGTTTGATATCATGAGAAATAATGAATTCTACTCAATTTGTCGGCCCGACGAGATTGGCTTGTATGATATCTCATGTGACTATTGGTTTGAGGAATTATCTGGATTCATTCAGTCTGATGAGGATTCGTTTGCTATGAAAACTGCATTGAGATGGGCATTTGAATTTGGTACTTGGTTCGAGAGATCTGATATGTGTCATGTTATTTGCAAAGTCAGTGACGAGTGTACAAGGAAGCGATTGGTGAATGATTATTTTAAATACATTGGTCCAAATGAGGAACCATTAGCTTTTCCTATCTCTAAGGATGATTTTGAGCGTATCTTTAAAGAGACAGATGTTGATTGGAAAGGAATATCTGAAAGACAACTTGATATAGCCAATAATATTTTCATTGGGCATTATTTATTTGCTAGTTGATGAGATTTGTAGCACGATAGTGATAACTCACATTGACATAGATCCACTTAATTGAATTGTGGGATTATTGACTACTCAAAAATAATCTGGTGGATTTATAGTAATGTTTACTAGTATAAATGTATAAAATATTTAGGTTGATGTATGTTATGATAAAATTGGAGCTTGGACAATAATATCCAATTTTGAAATGTTAGTCTTACTCTTACGAAACGATGTTGACCTTCTAATTTGAACCCTTGTGTATTCAAATACCTAACTATAAAACTGTAATTCAGCTACAAAACTTTCATAATAACATTATGTGATTTGTAAAATATGTAAAACTCTTGATTGGGTTCACTATGATGTCAATAAATTCTTTGATTGACGAGCTACGAATAAAACAACCGTTATTCCATTTAGATGTACATAATTTTATTTATGCATCCATATTTTTAGAGATGAATTATTATGAAATCATACAAAATACAAACTGTTGAAACAAAGATGAGTATTTCATGTACCACATTTACGCGTTTATCTCACTTAACGAAATCTTCGCTTCCGCAGTATCTAAATTGATCGACTTCCTGGAAACGCAATGTTAAAAATATTAATTCTTATGTCCAGACTTAATTGTTTTTGTATTTGTATTTTTCTTTGCTTTGAGTCACCTTCAGCATTCCTCACAACAGTCCGACTCGAGGTCAATCTGATCCATCGGTGAGTGCCTCAGGTTCCGACTTTTAGAGAAGAAAAGGAAATAATGGGAATTTGCTTTTTGCCTTGGCACAGGAGAGGAGTTAGGATAGGAGGAATGACTTACTTTACTTATACACTATTACAGATTAAGGAATTTTTGAGAAAAATTGACAATACAAAAACAATTTCTCTCTATATACAGTCAAAGCCTTGATACTGGGCAGAATCAGACATAAGAGATGGAATGCTGATGAGACACATTCCACCAAGTCTGACCACCACTGATCAATTACAAAGTTATTTTACGAGGCGCCGTCAGTTTCCATACTATCTGGAACGCATACAATAAATGTAAGGCCGAGGCCTTACATTCCTCCAGGTAAGGAAACTGGCTTACCAACCCAAATGCTATCCAATATTAATTATTGGCAGCATTAGGCTGCCTCTGTGAGTCTTAAGCCAGGAGTAATAAGAAGGACGCGTGGTTCTTCCTCAAATCCCAAATCTGTGTATTATATTAAACCTAACCCGTGAAATAGAAGAATGCGAACTTTGCTTGATATTTTCAATACAACCCACAAAATTTGAAAAATCTGGTCTGTCCCTTGGTTCGTTACTCCAACAAGTTTGCATCACGTTATACCTGTAAGATCGCATCAAAAACTCAAGGTAACCCATGTTATAGGCATTTAATAATTAGATTAAGACAGCTGCTTATTTACATTGAATCCATTGTCAATTCCGGCTTTGGGAGTCGAAGTCCATCTTTCAATTTTTGAACAAATTCTGGGTCATAGTTCATTCCCCCATAAGGAACGGCGGTGTAAGAGAACATTTCCCATAACAGAACACCATAGGACTGATAGGACCAAACATCAGATTTAGAACTGAATGTCAGATTCATTAATACTTCGTTCGACATCCAAGGTGTTTTAAAATATGTAAACATTGTCTGCAAGTCAGGCCATAAACAAATCCTGCCCAGTCTATTACAGTGGAGACCCTTGTCAAAATTCTCTATCGTTTTCCAATTGAATATAGCTGGTATTCCTTGTTAATTCGGACTGGACGACTATTATTAAAAATTCACGGACGCACGAAAGGAGAATTGCGATTTGGCAGCTTTTTTCGCATGGATCATTTAATGCATTGCATTACATTCTTATCATCTTATCATACGACTAGAACTAATAAAAAATAGAGCAATAAGATATAAATGAAAAGTAAACACTACCCCAGAAAACCCATACATTACATGGCTCGTGTAATGTTCTATGAAATGCATATCTCACTCTTTTCAGTTAGTTCCTGGAGCATTCCATAAATTTTGAGTCTATTTTTGTTCGGGTAAGAACCATAATTGGACTTTACACATTTTTCCTACTTGTATGATTATTACATTCTCTAAGCCATGCACTTCAAATGGTACGACAAAGTCAAAGAGCTTTGAACTATGTACTAATTTCCAAGAACAATAGCCAGGAGGTCAAACACATGTGCTTTATGTATTTTGAACAACATGTTATCGATCAAATCATTAACCGCACTGCACTAGCTAAGTTCGCAGCTCGCTGCGCTGGTTAAAAACAGCAAGAAAATGACAAGGAAATAACAATTCCGTTTTAAAAAGCCATAACGTTATTTTGACTTCTTTACCTGGAAGCATTCGAACTTTACAATAACACTTCCTGATTCGAGAGGTCGTCATGGGTGATTGGCTCGAGCTCACTTCTCATTCTAACTCTACACGTCGTTTCGATAAGTTTCAACTTTTTCAACTTTCTCCAATTTCAATTTGAAAATAAATTACAAGTTTTCTTAAAAAAATTTAAGTTAAAAAACATTTCGAAAATAAAAATGTGAGCAGAGAAATTGTGCGCGCGGTGGGCGCGCACCTCTGCCTTCCAAGAGGTAGTAATTATAGATAACTCCAATAGCTAGAATACAGTGAGCCATTATTCATGAAAGAATTGTGATCTCCTGAGACAATTTTTTTTTTACAAATTATGTTGAATTAATTACATATATTTTTTATGATATTGACTTGACAGGTGTGCTTGTGATCGGCACTTTTCTGGAAAATTCAGGACTGGGATTGACTGCTGGGAGAGGATGAATTAATTATTAATTTTGTGAAACATAACATATGGTAAGTATATAACAAACTATTTTTCCGTGACAGTAAAGAATTCTTACTTAAGATTAACGTACTGAATTTTTATTGGAATAGGGATTCATGCTGACAACATTAACAATCTTCAATTTGAAGGATCTGAGCATCAGTGTCAATGCATTGTCGACTGAATTTTCTGTAGTAACCGGCAAAACCATTGAGTGAGGTTTCAAATGCCACTTGACCCGTTTCAATGAATCACGAAAATTTCTGGAATGCCGCCGTGGGATTTGAGTCCAATCTTAGGATTTCTTTGTTGGAGATGGTGTACTGGGCCCATGGAGTTAGCCAAATGTGACTACTCCGTCAATAAAATTATTACCTCCCTTATGTAAAGTGGTAGAACTTTACGTACATAGAGCATATATGGCTATCAATTTTATTAATTAAGAAATTTTTTCACATTAATTTTAGAACGCGCGTGGGTATCCATTTTTTAACACAAACTTGTCATTTGATTTTACCGTGTTTTGCTGTGATAGCTGACTCTAAGAATAAAAACTCATTAATTAACACAATTAATTAGTGTGTGATTTAATTCAAATTATTTCAAAAATTAGTAGCGAGTATGAAAATCACATAGATTTTTATAAAATGTAAGTGTCAAAGGTCATAAAAACTAGAGTAAGAGTCCGAGTCCGACGCCCAATAAAATATGACCTTGAATTGACCTTCTGTTTCTAAGAGCAGGTGGCGCCGCTCCGCGGCCAAACGGTTTGTCTTTGTCATCATCACCAGGAGAGGGAGTTCTGGGCGTCTTAGCGGTTCCTTTTGTTGTCATTGTCGACCTGTCGAATTTAGACACGGCCTCTTGTTCCCTCACACAATTTCTATCCAAATTCCGATTCCTTGGAATGCAATTACTCGGGAAGGAAGGGGTTAGACATGGGCACTTCCCTTCCGCCGCAGGGCAAGGCACCTTCCCCTCACAAGTCACCTTCCTTACTCTCTCGAGTTCATTCAGCGGAATCTAACGGAATAAAATTAAGTGCATGGATTCAGAAATGAGAATTAGTGGGTCTGGAATTTTTCCTACTACTAGGGGTACCTTTTCACCCCTGAGCGTGTACAATGCTTCCAGTTTATTCTGTTCCGCTTCAGCTGTTCCAGGAATACATGGTCCACCGAATGGGATGAGGAAACTGTCCAAACATTCTTGAAGTCTTTTCCTTGCTTCTGTCTCATCTCCGAATTCAAATCCAACTTGTCGTTTCTTCAATTCTCGAATATTCGGGAAGGTGGCGCTGGCGTCGGCGTCAACGATAGCAATATTCAAAATTCCCGCCAAGATAAGGAATCCGATGACGCTAATGCTAACATAGCCGAAATTTCTGGAACTGCGCTTTGTGGGTGTCATCTTGTAAGCTATTGGTAAAACACAGCGATTTCGAGGTTTTCTCGGTAGCATCGCATCACCAGAACTGAGTGGATGCTATGCTGGCCCGACAACAAACCAAAATGTAACTAACAAACGGATACTGCGCTCGCGGTCGCCATGACAGGTGATAACAAAATGGTGAATTTTTTACGTACTATTGAATTTGGGCTACTATTGAAACTGGAATTGGATTGGAACGGCGGAAACTAAATATTTTATGAGCGACCCCCGATGCATTATTCGTTACACTCAATTGGTAGATCTCTCTTATCTTAATTACTCACATTTATACATTTGATTTGATTTATAGTTATATGCTTTAAGTCATGTACTTCCACATGTGGAAAGAAACACAGAATTTGAAAATACGTACGTACGTGGAATTTAAACGAAAACGAATCAAAGGAAAAAAGTAATATTAAAATTGGTAGGTATTGGTAAAATAAGTCAGTCGAATGAATCGTGAAGAAAATCTGAAGATAAACTCTGATAAACTAAACGAAATTCCTTGGATATGTCGTCATCCACATCCAAATGTGAGAGTATACATGAGGACCATCCTTTACTGAATGACGTTGTAAGTTGAATTCGTAATTGCTGAAAATTAATTTGTAATTCTAGAAATTATTTTGAATTTTCTTCCCCGTAGATTCTGAGAATTCTGACCCGACTTTTTAAAAATGTGAGACGTTCTGATTTGAAGACATGTCGCTTAGTCTGCAAGAAATGGAACGAACTTACGATTCCACACATGCGATCCACATTCCAAGTCACAATCTATAGAAATAAATCTGCGGAACCATTCAATGTGACCCATCGTAAGATCAATGCCTTTGTAAATCTATTCAAATCCAATGAAACTCGGATGCTTTCGCACAACAAATGGAACTGGCAAAGAATTTCTTGAGATTTGTGGAGATTCCATCAAGGAAATTGTTTTATTTGAATTGAACCGTCTCTGTTTGAGCGCTATGTTCACACAATTGAAAACGTGTCAGAAATCCTCAAATCTTCACCAAAATTGGAGGCCCTTACTCTTTGTGGTCAATTTTGGTCACAATCTAAAAAGATTGTCAAATTATTCGCGGACTCGATACCCGCCGTACTCGTACTACCCGCATTGAAAAAATTGACCGTCGAGATTGACACATGCAAATCTCCAATTAAATACTGTCCGACATTTTTTGACGAATTACTGAGCGTAGCTCGGAATATTTCTGACATCTCTATTCATGACGTTGATTACGAGGCGGAGCGGAAATGTGTTGCAAAGTATCTGCTCTCTGGGACCAATTTCCGTGTCAATAATGAATCTGTTAAAGATGTTCTCATCTTAGTCTTGAATTCCATTGAAAATCTGGGAAGGGAATCCGCCATTCAATCTCTGTCACTAAAATCCGCGAGTGTCGAGCGAATTGAAACACTGAAAAGAATGACTGAAAAACGAAATGGATTAAAATTGAAAGAAATCAGTTTCGAAAACTTAAATTCGACAACCCAAATCCAAATCCAATTGGCAACAATTTTTAAAGATACCTTGGAAGATTTCAAAGGGATTCAGATTCAAGGACATATCAACCTCAATCTCTTGGGATTAATTTGATGGAATTTCCAATGATGCCGAAACTCAAATACTTCAAATATGGTAGTGTCATTCAAAATGGACAACGGCACGTACATTTGAATCATATTTTCCCGCTCATAGAATCATTGGACATTGGCTTTCAACATTCTCCCTCCCTAAACTTAGAGTTCTTTTCAAAATACCAAGTTTGCCCAACACTCAAAACCTTAATTTTGGAGGGGAACGACACTGGAATCCCTACATTCCATAATATTATTCGAGTTTTTCCAAACTTGACAAAATTATCATTGAGACTTATCGAAGTGGAAGCGAAACAAGTTGTCCAACTGATTTGGGGTAATATGACACAATTGGAGTCCTTGTCTCTGGTTGCTTACATGACGACTGTTATGGAATTGGACTCTCTCTTCACTGGAATTCCAATTGAAGGTTTCAACCAAATATGTCAGGTCATTCCAGTCTTGGAGAAACTAACAAGGCATTTGGATATTGGATATTGTCAAGTTAGTCATTTATTTTGATTATTTTTTTTTGACAATTGCGGAACGAATATTCTAATTTCTTTTCTAATTTTTTTCTTCTTCATAGTTCACAAACACTTGCTGTGAAATTTTGACGACAGAGACTGGAGTTGAGGCTTGGAGTTTTCAAACTTATGAAAATACAGTCAAGGGCTCTCAACATATTATTCCTCTTTTTCAAATTCTGCACAATTAATTAATTAATTAAGTACGTAGTAATTTAGTATGAATAAAAACACGTGTCAATTTATTTAATTTTCAATCCATCCAATTTTAATTCATTGTTTATTTTGTACCCACAGAAAAAAAAATTCATGTCGAAAAAATTGTAAATTTTTTTTTGAACTTAACATTTTTTTCTCTAAACAAATGATTTTAAATTAAACTTAAACATGAATAATAGAATAAATTTTATGCCTGTTAAACCGTAGCGCCGCTTAGGCTAGCAGTAGGATGGACGATGGAGCACCTTAATTTAATTGGTCCACTAACTTAATTACGATAATTAAATTAAATTAATTAATAACACAAAAAACAATTCATGAGCCAAAGCTAAGTAAAGTAGGTAGGTACCGGAAACTTTAACATTGACATTGACCTTTGACCCTGACCTTCGAGATTTCCTATTAGTTTTTCCTGAGTTTTTTTTTTGACAAAATATTTTTTGAAAATGCCTTTTCAAAATTTTGAAATTTTTTTCAATTTTCAATCAAGTCCAGGGGGCGGTGGCTCGGGTGAACTTTCCCGGTTAATTTCCGGACTCAAATTCCCGGAATTAGCAGACTCCGTTCTCGGAGTCAATATAGGGGGTGGGGACTCTGAAAGGGAGGCTGATTTGGATAGGGGGTCCTCCTGGTCCTTGACCTTCGTTTTCTGTTCTCGATTCATTGACCTTGACCTTGACCTCGACTTTGACTTGAGTCCAACTGATCTGGATTTCCTCGCGGAACCAGAACCAGAATGTGTTCTTGACCTGGATGTTGACCTTGACCTTGACCTTCGTACTCTCTTGGAATGATCACGATCACGGCGGTCACGATCACGTGAGCGAGAACGAGACCGGGAACGCCCACTCACTCGTCTTCTCCTTGCCGCCCTGTCTGGTGACCTTGACCTTGACCTCGACCATGACCTCTTTCCACCACCGGGCCTTCTTCTCCAAGATGATGATGATGACGATGGTATGGCTGAAGGACTTATTGGATTTCGTCTCACACGACCTTGATCACGGTCTCGATTTAGGTCACGCCCACGGTCACGGTCACGTGGTCCCGAAGGAGGTCCATGCCATCTTCTATCTCGAGACCTTGACCTAATTCAAAAAATATTCAGATTTAGTATAATTAATTTGACCTCTGACCTTTCACTTTTAAAAAAAAATGGGACAATTAAAAAAATTAAATTAAATTAAAAAAAATTAAAAAAAATCATCCGACAGTCAAAAAAATTATGATAAACATGGCGTGACCTACCTTGACCTTTTGACCCTTGAGGGTGGACTCCTTGAGCGATGTCTTCTTCCACCATGTTGTAAATCCATATCTCGAGTTCTTCCTCCAGAAGGAAATCTTGAGCGTGGTCCTCCACTTCCACGAAATCCGGTTCTGGGTCCCCTATCCCTATTATCCCGCTCTCTATCCCGTTCCGGATTTTTTCCGATTTGTTGCTGTGACTCCGATCCTGACGACCCTATTTGTGGGGGTGGGGGTGCAGAGGTCACGGTCACACTTGTACTTGGAAACGATAAAGCACGGACTGGTGGTGGGGGTGGATGACCTTGACCTTGACCTTGCCTTGTCAACACCGGCATTTCAATCAAATGGGGTGGGGGTGGTAAAACGGCAATGGGGGGTCCAGACATCACAGGCATATGCGTATGCGTATGCGTTGCCATTGGCAACAAAGGGGGTGGTGGGAGACTCCGGTTAATCGGTAGCATGGGGGGTGGTATATTCACATTGATAGGGGGTGGGGGTGCCAATGTTAAGGGAGGGGGTGGGACGTGGACATTCGGCATGGGCGGCATCGGAATTTCTGGTTGCTGACCCATATGAAGGAGTGGGGGTCGAGGGGTCAACTTGGGTGATTGCCGTCCCCCCGGGGGTACCGTTGCTCCCTTTGCTGCTGGCGTCGCAGGTGTCATGACCGGTAAAGACTTAGTGCTCAATGTAATGTTGATTTTCCCTTTCGTCGCCAGAGTTGCCGGAGGAGTGTCAAATACTGCGCCAGCAGTAGATTTCTGAGGGGGTTCCCTTCTCGGTGGCATTGGCAACGACAAAGGGACGACGACTGGTGGCGTCGGTACCGGTATAGATTTTGGAGTTGGGGGTTCGATCCCACAGGAGGGGGGTTCCACCTCCAATAACCTGTCATCCACGTCCATTGCACTACTCGCAACTGTTCCAAAATGTTTCAAGGGTGGGGGTCTCAACGCCGTTTGTCGCTCATCAATATCACCCACGGGAGCAGGGACGCTGAGGTCACCAAACCCTGGTATCCTGTGACCTTGACCTTGACCTCCAAATTCTCCGACAAGTTCCACAGGGTCATCGTCACTACTATCCGTTGAAATTTTTCGGACGTCTTCTTTGTCTCTGCCTTCGTCATCATCGTCTTCCAAATCAATCAATTCACAAATTTTCGGGGGGAGGGGCAAGTCAGGGGGAGGGGCACTCGCACTGTAGGTAGTCAACATCGGGGGTCTTTGCATAGGGGGTTTGGTCAAAAATCCAGGGATGGGCGTTGGTCCAGGTTTGGCTTGTAGAGTTGGCATTTTTAAGAAAAATGGCGGCGGGTCATCTTTTGTAGTTTGCGCCGTTGGTTTTGGGTCACCCTGTGCGTCTGTGTCTTCTTCTGGTGATGCACTCTCACTTGTATTTGCACCCGTGAATTCTCCGTCCAGCCCAGGTATCCCTGACCCTGATGACCCTGTCAATGTCACAGAGGTCAAGGTCAATTCTTCATCATCCTTCTTTGTAGGGGCCGGGCGAGTGTGGCGCATGATGGCGTCAATGTCTTGTTTTTCCTTCTCAATCCGTGCATTCAATTCTTCAATCAAAATCTCGGCTTTTGTTCGAACTTTAATGGGAGGAAGTTTTTTGCCTTCGCCAGGTTTTCCATCTGAAATTTTGAAAAAATTTTCAAAAGAAAATTAAAATTTTGAAAAAAATTTTTTTAAAAAACTTAAAATTTTTAAAAATGTTAAAGTTTAAAAAAAAAATCAAAATTTTGAAAAAAATATTTTGAAAACTGACCCTTAGCATTGTCATCCTCATCCTCCCAAGGCGTATAAGGTGTGTCATCATCCTCCGCATCATTCGATGCTGACGTCGTGGACTCTAAGGGTGTTCCAGGTGTTTTGGGTGAATCTGAAGAGTCCGTGTCAGTGCGAATGAGTTTTGACCTTTGACCTTGACCCTTGTCTTTATCTTTATCACGAGATGAAGATAAATGAAGTGAACTGATGAGTCCAGCTCTCATTTCTGTCCCTGGTCCTAATTTAGGGACTTTAGTCTGAGAATCCAAGGCAGAGGTCGTTCCAGTCAGGCTAAGGCGTTTCGTTGGTGGTCCATGCATTTCATGCCTTGTCACAACGGCCAACAAACAATGGGAACGGTCTTTAGGGAGTCCAGGGCCACGGAATGGTAGCAGAATCTAAAGCAAAAAGAATAAAAAATAGTTGACTCCACTAGGAATTGAACTCGGGACTTCATGATTAAAATCCGATACTCATACCACTTCGCTATGATTGAAATTCTAAAAAAATTATTTTTTTAATTTTTCCTACTACTAGGGGTACTTTTTTTTTTACTTACTCTATTCACTGGACCATGCTTGTCAAGTGGAATGAGGTAAACATCCTTGAGGGGTGATTGGATCCCACCCAAAACACCGAATCGACTTCGTGCAGATAAATATGTAAAAAATGACATGTAGACTTCCATGTCTGTCGTGGATGCAGGAGCGAGTCGGAAAATAATTAATTCCTGTAATTAATCAAAAACAAATAATTAACATTTAATTAAAATAAACCGACATTTTTTAAACAAAACATGAAAAAAAAACGTCGGACTCGGACTTAGAAAAATTTTCAACACACGACTGCATGGGATTTCCATGCTGTCCTGTGTTATGGAACTCTGTCGATTTTTTTAAAAAAATTTTAGGGGGGCATCAAACCGAGTCCGACCAGAAAAATTGTAAAATATACAAAATACTGACCTTATTTTTCTTCATTTTTGCAATGTACTCCCAAACCGTCTCAGGTGAAATTCTACCCACAACAGGCACCGGTGTTTCTGGGAAAAATACTCCATCCACATGAGTGTGTGAAACATTGAAGAGACTTGCATTGAATTGTCCTAATTCTGGCATAATTAATTTTGTTTTAAGAATGGGCTGTTGTATGGCACTGGTACTGGCACTCGCACTGTGTGACTCAGCAGCTGCAAAGTCAGGTGTTTTCATTGTAGAGGATGGGAGTTCTTGTTCAGAGTCAATGCTAGACTGTCTTAGTCCAAGGCTAGGAAACGCAACAGTAGCAGTAGCAGATTTCTCTGAAGCTGTGGCTGTGTTGAGTGATGAGGCATCACCAGACGTTGTACTTCCCATTGACACAGACGCATCTCCAGAGTCATCCAAAGAATCACGGGTTTTAGAGGAGGAATTCTCGTCCATTAAGAATGAATGTTTTCGCTCAAGGGATTTTTCCTAAAAAAATTAAAAAAAAAAAAATTTAAAAAAAAAAATTTAAAAAAAAAATTAAAAAAAATTTAAAAAAAATTGAAAACTGGAATTTTTTAATTTTTTATACTTACAGTATCTTTCGTAGATTTCAAGGGTGTAGTTTTGTCTTCCTTTTTCTTTGAATCTTTGTCTTTTTCAGATGAACTTTTCTTCAGATTTTCTCTTGAGTCTTTTCTCTTCAATTCTCTGTCTCTGTCTTTGTCTTTTTCTGATGAACTTTTGTGTCGATGACGATCTTTGTCTTTGTCTTTTTCCTTGTCATGCCTTCTCTCTCTTTCCCTCTCCTTCTCACGTTTTTTATCTTTATGACTGTGACTACTGTGACCGTGACCGTGACTGTGACCGTGACTCCTTGAGGAAGAAGTTGATGCACTTGTACTTGCACTTGTACTTGGTTGAACTTTGACCTCTGTGACGGTGACAGGGACAGTGGGCGTGGTCGCAACATCATCCTCTTCCGTATGTAAAATGACGTCTGTAATATTCATAGCCCTTGCCTCTTGCTCAGCCGTGGCCACTTTATCAAATTCTGTCCCAGCATCAATCAACTCTTGTTTTTTAGCTTCGGCTAATTTATCAAGCTCAGATCTTTTGATTGCATCCAATTCTTTCTCACTCTCACGCAATCTCCACTCTGTCAATTCAGCTGAAGCCATTTGTTGGGGTTCCATTCGAACTAAGTCTTTGGCCAAAAGTGTACCGTTCAATAGGTTACAGTAGAGGGCGTTCTTTGGGTCTCTATGAATATAAACATTAGAAATAATTAAAGAAGTGTCACCTCATTGATATAAAAAAAAATTCTAGAGAAGTGTCACCTCATTGATATCAAGAAAAAATTGAAAAAATAGAGAAGCGTCACCTCATTGATATAAAAAAAATGAAAAAAAATTGTATAGAAGCGTCACCTCATTGATATCAAGAAAAAATATTGAAAACATATTTTTAGGAAGAGTCACCTCATTGATATAAAAAAATGAACAAAATATTTGTAGAGAAGTGTCATCTCATTGATATAAAAATGAAAAATATATTTGTAGAGTAGTGTCATCTCATTGATATCAAGAAAAAATTGAAAACATTCGTTTAGAGAAGAGTCACCTCATTGATATAAAAAAAAATGAAAAAAAAATTGTATAGAAGCGTCACCTCATTGATATCAAGAAAAAATATTGAAAACATATTTTTAGGAAGAGTCACCTCATTGATATAAAAAAATGAACAAAATATTTGTAGAGAAGTGTCATCTCATTGATATAAAAATGAAAAATATATTTGTAGAGTAGTGTCATCTCATTGATATCAAGAAAAAATTGAAAACATTCGTTTAGAGAAGAGTCACCTCATTGATATAAAAAAAATTGAAAACATTTTTTTTCTGAGAAGCGTCACCCCATTGATATCAAGAAAAAAATTTAAAAAAGAAATTTAGAGAAGAGTCACCTCATTGATATCAAGTAAAGATTAAAAACATTTGTAAAGAAGTGTCACCTCATTGATATAAAAAAAATCAAAATAGAAAAAAATTGTAAAAATACTCAAAATACTTACTTGAGATTAAAAATAATACTCCTGTATTTATTTTTACACTTGATATTACTCCAAGTCCCAAAACATTGCACTAATTCCGACTCAATTTGACCTGCGATTTCATCTGTACTTGACCTCTTGGTCTCTTCATTCAATTCACCATGACTTGAGTTGACACGATTATTTAAAATTTCACGAATAGATTTTTTCATAGTTTCACGCTGTGCATCTTCTGCATTCACTTTACTCTCTTTTTTCTCTTTCCTTCTTTCTTTTTCAATTTTTTCATTTCTTCTGTCAATTTTTTCAGATTTTGAAGAACTCGAACTATTTTTTTCATTTTTTGAAAATCCCGCCATTTCTTTTTTCGGTGTGTCAGGTGTTGTCTTAGAATTTGATGAACTGGACGTTGACCTCGACCTGTGACTTGAAAAACTCAGAGAAGACGGTCGATTCGATTTTCTCTCTGATGACACACCCTGGACTTTTTTGTCACTTTCTTTTGAACCACCCTGTACTTTTTTATCTGAACCAATTAGATTTTTGGCAACACTGGATGATAATTTTTTGACGAGGACAGTCGGTTGGGCTATGACGATTGGAGTCGACGATGTTGCCGTTGTTGTTGCTGTTGTTGTGGTTGTTGTTGTTGTTGTTGAAACAGGTGACGTTTGTTGTTGTTGTTGCTGTTGTTGTTTGACCAAAGAAGACGCCGTGATCTCTTTCTTTTGTTTTGCCGGAACGACTTCTGTGGATTTATTTGACCCAGGGGTCAAAACGTGGAACGTTAGAAAATTCTCACTTTCTCCCAAATTCTCTGCTTTGGAATTTGTCCTCTGAAAATTAATTAAAAATTAAAATAATTAAAAAACATGTAAAATAATTAATAAATTAAATGTTGATTTTTTGAATTGACTGACCTTAAGTTTGGTAGCAGATCCCGGTGTTGTTTTTGATGTAGGTGTAGATGCAGATGTCGCTGATGGTGCGGTTGAGGTTGGGAGTACGATCCCTGGAGGAGATGACTGTGGAGGTAGAACTCGAGACTTTCGGGAGTGTTTAATAACACAAGCATCACTACAGTACACGGAATTTTGTTTCGCTGGTTTCTGACAACTCACGCAGAGGTTTTCTAAAAAAATATACAATATAAAGGGGCTTAGACATGCCTTACGTGGGCTGGGCCCTGATTTTGATGTCGAATAAAAACAATGTTACTTGTTATTGCTTACTTAGATATTTTTACCACTTTTAGAAACAGGTTT
>JAQIXO010000606.1:0-17676 GCA_034700305.1 Protaphorura armata
GGAAGGATAGAGAAGAGAAGACAATAATTTGATAATTTTGGAAAGGAAGGATAGAGAAGAGAAGACAATAATTTGATTTTTGTTTTTTGAAAGGGAAAGAGGAAAAAATGAATTTGTGTTTTATGAATAAATTGTAATATGGTACAATAATAATATTTACTCACCCTCGAGATTGTCCATCTGGATTTCCTCCAGGAGGGGAAGAAAAAAATTTCGCCGAAGTCCCAAATTCGGGTAGCGGCGAATAATCCACCCAAAGAAATGGCGGAGCTGGTGCCGGAGCAAGGCCAAAATGAGTCCTAGAATTATGACTAGGAAATAAAAATCATATTTTTAAATTATGTAATTATTTTTTATGCAATAAATTAAATAATAACTTACTCAATAAAAAGCCGGCAATGATGGCCCACAACGGGTCAGTGCCCTCAAATTTTGGTGATGGCGTGGTGGTGGTGGTGTCATCACAAATCCCCAGGGGGGGGACAAAAATGTCCCACTCCCCTGGAGGATAGTTGGCCGCACAGAGTGACCGTCCGTCGGCCCAAGAAGAAACAAAAAAACACTTCGCCGTAGTGCAGGGTGTGCAGGGCAGGGTTGGAAGGCAGATAGCTACAATTAATTAATAAAATATAACTAAAAAATATTAGAAAAATTTAAAAAATAATGAGGAACACTTACCAGGCATGTTGTCCAAGCTTTTGTTCAAACGTATTGTGTTTGATTTTTCGCGCGGATTGGAAGACAAATTTTTTTTTAAATTCAACTTACCCCAATCCTCGAACAATATTTAAAACTAGTGAACCCGTCCGTCAAATTTTAAAGAGCGCTTTATGCAAAATGACTTGTAGTATTAAAAAGTCAACTTACCCGAATGACGCATATTTAAAACTAGTGAACCCGTTCCGAATTTTTCTAGCGTTTGAGTAAATGAAAAATGAAATGAAGAATGAAATAAAAATTTCGAAACAATAGCAAAAGAATCAATAACATAACTTTAGATTACACTACATTTCAGGTAGCCAGGTTGGCCGAGTGGTCTAAGGCGGGGTATATAAGTACTATCCTCTCATGAGGTCGTGGGTTCGAATCCCACACCTGGCATATTTTTTGTACATTTTATATTTTATATGACTGTGCAAGGATCCCACGTCCTACACACGTAAAAGCGTTTTGTGGCATGTCAAAGTGATAAATCAAACAACCCCTCATCAACCCTTCACAAAAGACCAAATGCAGCATTATTATAGTAGAAATGTTGCGAGAATCGTTCAGTTCAACTCCAAACTCCGAGTCACATTCATCTCTCTCTCTCTCTCTCTTAACAGTTCAATTTCAAGTCTCCGTAAACTACAATGGCACAAAACGTTTCTACCGAAAATAAAGTGAACCAGTGGATGAAAAAAGTTCGTGATGGAGCTCTCGAGACCGACACTTTTTGGAAATCTTCAATTGTGACAAACACAGGAAGATCCTTGATTCGTCCTGGTCTGGACAAATTTACGGAATCGACCTTTTACTTCATTCACCGAAACAACAAGCCGAAACAGAAGCCGTCTATTATCAAACTCAGCCGACGAGCTGCAGTCGAGATGAAAAATTGGGGTAAATCGATTCTGGCTCAAATTGAAGCTTTGGAAGAAAATGGAACTGGGGAAGGATTCAATTCTAAACTCTTGGCATTGCAGAAATCTGACCCAGACTTCTGGAACGCAGAAATTACGTTCGTGCACACTGATGCAATGTCTGGAGTTTTTCGTGCACGTTTATGCAAGAATGCTGACGGAGGTTACTATTCTTTTTGTCTCAACAACCAACGTCACTCTGCTGGATTTCCCGATTGGATTGGACCGAGCATGTTCCTTCCTCGTGGAGAGGCAAGAATTCTTTTCAACGCAATTGAAGAATATGAAGCCCAATTTGCTTGAAGAAGAGAAGACGAACACAAGGATTTACAAAAAAAAAGTATTTTTTTATTCATTTTAATTAGTAAATGTACAATTTTTTACAAAATTATATTTAAATATTTTTAATTTCTACGTAGATAATTTAATTTATTGTATTGTCTAATAAAAAACAATTTATTTGGAAAAAGAAATAAAAACAAAAAAAATTAAATAACGTGTTTTTATTTACAAATTCATCCGTCAGTTTCATCTCTTGATCTTAGCTGGTAGGTGTGAATAGGTCGTCCTTCTCGTTCAACTTCATCTCGATACTCTTGCAGCAAGTAGTTTGGTGCATACATCTGCGGAAACGTTTTCCAAAATTCTCGAACTTTAGTCAGACTCAATCCAGAAAATCGACAGTAATACTGCACGAGAACATACATCGCCATTATCCAGGTAGGGTTACGGAAGGGATGATAAGTTTCCAATTCCTGACGTTCAATCGGACAGATGTCTCCTTTCTGTAGTAAATAAGACGAGAGTCTTCCAGCCATTTCTCTTATCTCTGCCAAGACAGTCAAACGTTTCAAATAAGCAGGTTCAAGGAAGTATCTGTTGGTGAGTTCCAAAATCGATCTTGCGGTCTGATGACGAATACCGAAGTGCTCTAATCCATTATTTGGTGTCATTCTCAGTGCCGCATGCATGCTGAAGAGTATACATGCATGCTTGTATAAGGCTCTGGGACTCTCAATTGGTGCTTGGTGCTGATGATGCCAAGATGAAAAGAGCCCAATCGTAGCAGCCGTGTCGTCTACGTGTTGCTTATGTGTGTTCCAAGATGAAGCCATGTTCACAGTTCACGATCCGGAGTCCAACTGACGGACAAACGTTTCATATGTGATCCATTTATTCTCAGGGTCGGGTTCTCTGTACAGTTGCTCATATACTTGATCAGATAATAATTCGAGAGGAACGTTCGTCTCCCTTAGAGCATTTACAAACAGTTTGAGACCAGGCAACTGGGAACGTTTTGTCGAAACTTTTTGTGTCGCAAGACGTATTAGGTTGTGAATGTGTGAATACACTTCCTCTTCACCTTTGTACATAATCTGGCCAATGGGCGACCAAGTAAAATCACTTTCGCTTGTCAATATTTCTAAAATTCTTTTTGCATTTGGTCGTTGATTTATTGGGATCTTGTGCAGTACGTCCTGAATCTTATCATCAACACTTTGTTCTACAACACTTTCAGTCTCATTTCCGTGATTCTTATCCTCGGCTGTAGGTTTTTTGAAAAACTTATCGTACTCTTCCTGCGTAACTACTTTCATGACGCGAGCCATTTCAGTGTCGAAATATTGAATTGATGACTTCTTCCAACTTTTGAATTTGAATACAAGCAATTACCTTACTTATAACAAAATTATATCTAATAAATAATTTTCTCAGCTTCTCCAAATCTCCACCCAATTGTCTCCTCAACGTGATTAGCTTCAGCCTGTATTTTTTTAAACAATTTTTTTCTTGTTCTTGAAATGGGAGATGTTCAAGGTTAACCAGACATTCAACAACTGTCTTGAGCTCTTCAGATGTACATCTTTTTATCAATATTTTGCGTTTCGTAGAAGAGTGAGAAATCAATTTTTCCAAAAATTCTTTATTTTCTTGAAATCTCATTTTGGAACATAAATCTCACAGTCTTCGTCCGGAAAGGTGTTGTTTCTCACGCGGTACAAATTGTTCTGTTCTTGATGAAAGTCGAAGAATAAATATTTATATGGTTTTGAGGTTGCCCGGTTGTATGCATCCAATAGAAACTTTTGATTTCCGGGAGCATATCCTTTCGCAATATTAAAAATTGTAGATCGATCTCGAATTTGGTTAAAAAAGGCCAAGTACAACGAATTTATGTTACACAATCGGAGATTCTTGTCAAAGGCGTTCTGTAAAATCAAGATTACCGAACAATCACGGTGGTGGGCGCCCTTGATAAACCAGTCCGCAATCACTTTATTCTCCTTTGCGTCTTTGAAATCAAGAAGTTTGTCGTCAAAGATAATTAGAGTTTTTGGCACAATGAGATTCTCTAATTCGTCCATGCTTGTGGTAAATACAATGTCAGGATCCTCCTTTGCATAATTTTCAAAAATTGGCTGACTCTCAGTATATACATATACCACCTTCGCCATTTTTTCACTGATGATCTCGTCCCTTCGTCGTAGAAAATCCAGCACGTAATACGTTTTCCCGGACATTGTCGGACCACATACTGTGAAGGTAAATGGGTGACGGAGCGCGAAATTTATATTGTTCTCCATTGTTCGAATGCAAAAAGTGGAATGACAAAACTTTTATGCAAATATATGTATAAATACATTTTTACATGAAGATGGGAATATCCTTGTGACCATAACTTAATGTAGAAACGCAGTCATCAAGGCAGAAACGTTTTACATCCAAGCCGCTGATAGATTTCTTATTTTGTCGTACTGTCTTAAGTACGTGCTTGAAGCTTCTTATTGTCCGCATCGAAACATCTTCGTTTTCAATGCCCAGGAGTGCGTTGACGTAATTTTCACGACGAAGGACGTTCTGTACAACCACTTTACCCAATCCTTTCGCCTTCTTCTTGTCATTTATCTTACAAATTCGATTTCCCGAGATTTTGTTCAAACCGTATTTTATATAACGTACGGTATACATTTTGGGCTTGGGTCCAACAAAATGTGTTATGACTGCATTACTCATCTCATCCTTGAATTTTCCCAAAACTTTCTTATTTTTCAAACTGTGAAACTTTCCCCAGGTCGGATGATTCTTGTCATAATCACTCATATCAAATTGTTCTTCATCCGACTTGAAATCACTATATATGTCCCCGTCCTTGTTTGGATATTCTGTATAGAAACAGAATGAGTCGGTGTCAGAATAGAGAACACGTGTCATATTCCCAAATTTTGGTTTCATGTAGTAATAAAAAAAGTTGAACATAATCAACTTGGATAGTTCCAGACAAGAGAATCCGACTGCTATTGGATTGTTTAGCGTAACAGCTAATTTTTTCATTGTCAGAAAAACCAGTCCATCGTGGATGATACGTATATCTTGTAGAGTCGGTTTGCGGTTGTAAAGTTTTCCTTTTGTTTCTGTCATGATGGCAATAATATTCTGTTTTTCCCGTAATTTCTGTATCATCTTACCGAATGCGCAATTATTCAAATCTTTCCAGAAAGCGACTTCTACATCACTCTTAGCCAACTGACGCATTCGTGTATTAAAGTCAATATATGGTTTCATCCATCTGCTTTGTGTAAATTTTAAAACTTTATGAATTTTTTTAAGTTTGCATCCCAAACTCAACCACATTTGTAAATTTCTGTAATGACAGACCATATTCCGCTTTGGTAAGAGATCTGCAATCAGTCTTTCTGTCTTCAGTACACTGGGTGGCGTATTCGCTTCGTCCAGCAAATTTCTTTGATAAATGGACAATTGCTCTATTTTAACAACACGTTTCACCGGTGCTGGAGGATAATCGTTAAGATACTCGTGAAGAGAACCCGGTACGTCTAAGTCGCACTCCAGAAAGTAGCCGGTACGGTCTTCAACATGTAAATCCATGACAAACTTTTCGCCCTGCGAACGAATACTTTGCAGTTTGCTTCCTTCCACCCACTCGAAGTCTTTCTCAGGCAACGGTTCGCACAATGCCCAACCATACTGGTTGTTAGCGTCCAAAAACGAAATGTATGATGTGGCTTTGTCAGGATTATATTCCGGTCCCATGTAAGGGTTGTTTGCTTCAGCACATCTTAGACTTCCCACGCTAACGAGCCCCCCACGAATTCCCCCCTCCAGCCAACAATATTGGGTAGGATCAGTTAATAGCTCCAATTGTACAGCTGTCTTTTTTAAAAGTGCATCTTTTGTCACCATCGGTAAACTAAGATAGTGAGCGAGATCGAGTTCATAATGTTGAAACATTGTTCTTCTGTTTGTTTCAAATATGTCGGCGAGTAACGAGCAGTCCAAAGTTACGTACAAATTATGAAGTTCACCGAGATTTCTTAACTCAAAACGTTGCCAAACATCTTGCATATGTTTGTAAGTTTCATCGTCAATTTCTTCTTCCGTAAGATCGTTGTAAAATGCTTCAGGCGGCGGTAGTTTGTCTTCTTTAAACTGTTCGACGGATGTAAAATATGAGTAAGGATAGGCTTGCTTTTGAAGAAGAAGGTAAACGTCGTTGTCCTTGCTGGGGAAGTAGACTCGATTACGATACAGAATCTTTTCAATAGTTTCTGCAAACTCCTCATCCGTCTCCAAATTCTTTGTGCATTCATACATCTCTTTCGCAATTTCTTCATCTGTCTTCTTTACTCCAAACATTTGACGAGTAATTCTAAAATCATCCTTTGTCAGGCTGCTCGCTAGAGTTGCTAATGATTTGTTAAAAAAACCGTAGCTGTCGATAAATTTAATTTTATCGTTCACAGTTACACTCATAAACTTTTCACTCGTCTTCGGGATTATATCAAACTTGTCCACAATACTCTTATCGCAAGCTTGAACGATAAAATGGCTGTCATAGCTGGAAAAATTATGCATTATGACCGGCACAACGTCCGTCATTCTTGCATTGAGGTTACAACTGTTATGTGCCCAGCCCATGAAGGTGTACGGATCAAGGTGTAAATGATGTCTCACCGGACGTTTACTTTCTAGCACAATAGAATTTGTTTCGTTTGCATTCGGAAAGTGTCCTTTGCAGAAATAGCATGTTGCACTTGGTGGAATACCAGGTCCAATTAAATCCGTCCGCTTTTCTTCTTCTACTTTCATTACTTTCTCAGCAATTTGTTGGTACGTCTTCATAGCTTCCTGAAGTCTATCGCACAGTTCAATAATTTCCTTCAAGAATCGTTTAGCGACATTATCACCGTCGTAGAGAGCTCGGTAACGGTTAAATGCATAAACACGGCTTTGGTGATCTACACATATCCACCCATAACCGCATGGATTATGATCATGTAGATGAGTAGTCTTACTGTTACTTTCGTGCGATTCCGTCTCACAAAGAAAACATTCAAAATCTGCATAAATCACAAACGGTACTCTCTGTGTCTTGTCATAATTTTTAAATTGAAGTGTATTATTCCAAAATTCTGGAAACGTTGTTTTTTGCATTCTTAGCGCTGCGCAATACCTTTGATGAATCTCCAACGTTCGGTCTTCACGAAAGTTTTGTAAACAATTTCGACATATGGCTTTTGTGAACTTGTTTCTACGAGTATGTAACAGAGAAACGAGATCTTTTACTAGAACGAAATGGTCAGCTCGAGTTTGACACTCGTTCGTATCGTCGATTAGAAGCAGCAGATCAATCTTGACAGCTCGGTTTTCTGGGCTTACGTAAAGAGGATAACATCTGTCCCGTATAAGCTCTTGTCTATGCGCAAAAATCCTATTTTTCCTCCTATTTGCACTTTCTCCGCCGTAATGAGCAACATCTTCCAAGCCTTCGTGCCCTCCACCCATCTCGTATGCAATGACTGTTATCCCAATCGACGGATTTTGCTTCTCAAACCTTGGAATTTGTTCAATTGTCATGGGGAAAGTCAAACCTTGCAAATTTAATCTCCACATATGCGGTTTATATGTTTCAACAACTCTGGAATAATGCTCGCGTTGATACTTGTACTGAGGTCCATCTGGAATGCCTCCAAAATGTGGGTGTGCCAAAACCGCCCAAATAAAACATTTCAAGTGATCTTCGTCCTCGTTCTCTTCTGTATTTTTGATATTAAGCAAGGTTTTGTTTTTGGCGGCAAGGAGTGGTGGAAGATCAATATAGCTGCCACCGCTTATTGCAGTATAAGTTATAATCTTCACTGTAAAATCTTCAATTTTATGAAGAACCCATCCTGATCCATTTTGTATATATTCCTCCACACCACCAGCAATCTTATTCATTGCAGCCTCCAAGATTCTTTTAATCATAGATGGATCCATGATCACGTGATCAAAAGATCTCATCGTTGGCATATTTGAACCCTCAGTGTACTCAGTCTCACCTGTAGAAGGGTTCGTTCTGGAGAACACGGCTTGAATACTGAATATTGCTCTAAGATTTTTTCGTGTGCGTAATTCCTGCTCTAAGAGCTGGGTTAGTCCTCTTTCGGAACTCTCAAAAAGCTTGTCCACGTCTTTAAAATCTGCGAGTCCACTCAAATTTGCTTTGAAGATGCTAAAAATTCCATTAATAGCCTGCTGTGTCTGACGAAATGTAATCTGAGGCAAGTCATTTCCCCCACCTTGTTGCACGTTGTTGTTAAAGTATTCTGGATGAATTTCAAACAAATGACGATCCAAGTCACCTGGTCTCGCAAAATTAACTACACACACCGGACAAAATCTTTGCAAGTAACACTCGTTATCAATGGGTAAATCAATTTGCGGAGGCACGTCAACTGGTGGTACGATAAACGGATCTACTTGACGAGACGGTCCTGCAGGCGGAGATGTATTTTGTGGCGGATTTAAAAATTCTAATTCTCGTAGATATTCGTCCAACCAATCGTAGTTCTCTGAATCTTGGGAACCTGCACTAGTTGGTTGACGAGAGGGTCCGGCCACAGCAGGAGGCGGAGCCCCTTCATTCTGTGGTGGGTCTCGGGCTTCCAGCTCCCTTATGAATTCCCCTAACCAACCGTACTGTGAACTCATTGTGATCGGGTGGACTGTCGAATCTCGACTGAACGAAACAACAAACTGCTGCGGTGCATATATGTTTAAATGAATACATCCATGGTTGCCAATTGAAGAGTACTTTATTAACTTGAAAAATTTTGCTTACAAATTATTCCTTAACCTATTACAGCATGCTTGTGTACAAATTTCAGTATTAGTAACATTTTTTTTTGATGTGTAAAAATTCTTAATCATAGAATCATTAGCTCTAGGACTATCATAGAAAGTATTTTGTATAGCTCTTACAGACATATTTCGTGCTCTGCAGTACAAATAGTAAAGACAATATTCGCCACACAACGCGCTTACGGCACGCTGTCTTACTCTACAGTTTTCTACAAGAAGTTTTCCCGGCGGAATTTCGACGTTATAACTACAAATAGATTTTCCGTAACTATCAAAATATTCAAATGTATTAGGATATTCTATAAAGTAACAGATCCAATGTAAACCATTTTCTCTTATCCCAGAAACGTTTTCTATCAGAGCAATAGGTAGCTTATCAAATTTTACAAGATCCATCTGGTCAGCTGCAATAACTTTCCAACTTCTTACCCTAGTTCCCCTTAGAAGTACAGACAGTGCATCCTCCAGCTGTTGAGTATCAAGTCCTTTATCCATAATTTGCACGAATGGTTATGTTGCGATTTTTGTCGATTTCCAACAATTCTTGAAATTGAGCATACACGATAGCATTCAATGGTGCGAGAAGGGCGGTAGCAAATTTTATTTCAATCTTGACTTGACCCGAACGTGGCAAATGAAATACACCAACTCCGTTAGCAGGGATTAAATCAAATACGGCCAAAACGTTTCCGTTGATAAAGTCCTTCCTGCTCATGTTGTTACCAATGAACTGATCTTCAACAGCTTTAAACATCGCATTATAACCGATTAGGTACTGATCATTTGCAAAGTCAAAGTTCATTGATCTGTAAACGACAGCCTGGTCATCCAGTGTGACATTAATACTTGTCATCGCATTAGGACCAAAGTTGAATGGGAATTTGTCCAATGCTCCTTGTTTTGCACGACTTGTAACCACTCCCACAGCCAATAACTCTGGCAAGTCACCACTATAAACAAGTTCTGATGTAGTCCCAAGACTCCCAATTGGAATGGCAAAAGATTTAACCTGTGCTCGGCGGTAAGGATACAGGAAGCTCTCGTTCTTGTTCAATAATCTTTGATGTTGAGCAACAACTTCAGAACTTAGGGCGTGTTTTCGCACATAGAAGACAAATTCATCCAATAATATATCGTAAGGACATCCACTTACACCTGGCTTGCTTGTCGTTGCACTGCTGAGACAGAATTCTGGAGGACTTCTGCGTAGCGTGATGGATATATCAACACCGGGCGGTAAATAACGTATTTGTTGGAACAATCCTACACTTAATTTCCCAATCATTTCAAAAACCTTACTGTCCTTTGCAAGTTCTCTACGAGCCTTAAAGCCTGGGTTTGTGTCCGTGTAGTCGTCTGGGTTGCTGTCAACGTAATAAATCTCGTTCGTAAGAACACCTTCTTTCGTTGCGCTCCCATAGCCCAGTTGATTTTGAATCCAAGCCTGATAAGGATAGTAATTTGATGAGTCACTCACGTCCACCGAGTTCAACTCAACGTGACAGTTTTGAAATAATTGGTGGAAAAACAAATTTCCAGGAGCCACGGCTTCGTCGGTAGGTAGTCTTCCTCCGCCAGCAAGGCATACATGTGCTTTCACGTAAAAGTACGAATTCAGCAAGTCAATGTATTTAGTATCGCAACCTTTTACATTAATTTCAATAGGATTGTTGTTATCTCTAACCGAAGCCATTGGGTAAATCTTTAGGAAATCACTAGACTCCAATGTCACGTCCATTGGGGGAAGTGAGAATAAATTTGCTTCTGCACGAATACTGCGTAAAGATGACATTCTTTATTTCTTTTTTGTCCTTCTCTTCCGCTTCTTCTGAGTAGTTCTTCTCCGTTTGACCGCTGCTGGCTTAATGAAACGTTTAGTTCGTGACACCTTACCTTTACCAGTTTGTTTTTTGCCTTTACCAGTTTGCTTTTTGCCTTTACCAGTTTGCTTTTTGCTTTTCCCCTTTTTTCTTATGGATTTTGAAGATGCAGACACTTTGTCAAGCGGTGTAATGTATTCCTGCTCTGTGGTGAACACACCGCCCCCCCTCGCTGTCTTTTCTTTTGCATTGGTTCCAAAGTACACTGTCTGTCTTTGTTACATTCGATTTTTCTCATCGCCGCTGTCTGACGAGCAGTTGAACCGTTGACGGTTTATAAGAGACTGGCGAATGTCTTCCAAACTCGTCGAATATATTGATATGAATTTCTTGGAATTCGGTGCACATTAAGGGGAGATAGAGAATTGGATTGAATGTAATCCGTGTCTCCTTAACAAGTTCGTTGGCGACTGGTATGATGCGAAGCATTGGGAGTTGTGTTCCTCCAATTAATTGATTTTGAACAATAGAACATGTGACAAGCCAGTATTTACTCTTATTAGGCCACACATGTTTTGAAGCGGCTGGATATGTACTATTTTTACCACTCAACCATATTCGTTCTTTTGTTCCCAACAGGTACGACAAACGGTCAGACAGTTGAATGGAAGTAATTGCGTACTTGTTTATGTATGTGATATCACCGTTTCCATACGATAATGAAGAATCGACGGACTTGATGACCTCATTAATCGCAGAAAGTAAACTTGAAAGTGTATACTCGTTCGGCTCCGATATCGTTAACTGACTTTGTGGCGGGTTATGGAACACCTTGTACTCTAACCGCGTCCCCCGTTCAATGAACATGTTGAATAAGTAGTCTGATATTTCTGTCTCGGACTCTACTTCTCCAGTTTTGAAAATATTTGTTTGAAAACCCATGGCAAATGCGAGATTCGTATCTATTTCGACTGACGTTGTTGGAAGTTGCACGTGAACTTTTGTTTTTACACCACCCTCTTCGAGGTTAACAAGAATAACACGGAAATGAGCTTGTGGGACGTTCGCCCTTATTTCTGCATTCAACGTAGACAAATATGTTATGAGTTCGTCTGTCTCCTTTGCCACAAAGAAGCCAATATAAAGTCGCTTCTGAACTTGTATCAGCGCATCTTCTGGTTTCTCAATCACTTTGTAAGTCTGTCCATCTGCGGCTTCCGTGTAAAACATTTCGACAAGTCCAATCTCGTGCATTTCCGGATGAAATTTCAAAGGCTTTGCTAATCGTATTCTATAATTGGAACTGTTGTTTTCTGGGAAATATTCCATACATTGATCACTGCGAAGAGTCAGGTAACAGTCACTCTGCTGGAGTGTCATTTTGTTGTGTGCTCGAAGACGGTGCATTGACAACTAAAAGCTCCTGAGAGTAGAATGCTCCAGATATTGCATCCTTATTCAAATCTTCCAGTAAAAATGTAATTGGTTTTGTAGGTAGTTCAGATTTAATGCGAAAAATCTCGTCTGACCAATTGGGCACGTATCCTTTTTCGAAGATTCCCTTTTCTTTTGAGATGCGTACATAGTCACCTACTTTCATCTTCGGCTTGGGAAACTGCTGTGTTGCAAGGTTTCCGTACAAGTTCTCCCACACCTTGTTCGAATTCTCTTCCTTCAACGCGTCAATCGGCTTCATTTTTATTGATTTATGATAACTGGCATTATAACTTTTGGCAATCTTTTGCAAAACATCAATATATTTATGTGTTCCAGTGTACGTAAAATATCGCGACAGCCTTGACATTACGCTGCGGACTATTCTTTCGCAGATGGAACATTTTATTTTACTAAAAGTATTGAAAAGTGTCGTTCCTTGAGATTTTAAAAACGTTTTTACGTGTGTATTTAAAAATTCACCACCTTCATCACTCCAGATCTTCCGTACGGGTTGCCCTATGTCTTTGAACAGTTTCTTAAGTGCTTTGGCAAGGGTTATTCCTTTCTTGTCCTTAAGCGCAACCAAGTGAAGATATTTAGAAAAAGAATCCACAGCCAATAAAATGAAGCGATAGCCTCTGTTTTGCTTTGCATATTTCTGAAGATCAATTAAATCAATTCCCAGTTCATAGTATGCAGATTTTACCATCACACGTCGTCGGGGGAAATTTTTCCTTGCTGGTCTGTGTAATATATATTCTTTCAACTGACTCAACTGGTCGAGTACTGTTTTCTTATCTTTAAAATTACGGTTTCGATAGAAGCTACTGGCTCCTGCAAAGCTACCAGGAAGAGCAAAATTGTGATATTGTCTCTTGATCGTTGCCATATTTACACTAATAAGCAGAGGTAAATAATCATCATTTTAAGTCTCAACGAGTGTCACTGTCTGTCTCCATTAAGATGGGTCTTCCACATGTTTCACATTCTGG
Source organism: Protaphorura armata (assembly GCA_034700305.1). Taxonomy (NCBI): domain Eukaryota; kingdom Metazoa; phylum Arthropoda; class Collembola; order Poduromorpha; family Onychiuridae; genus Protaphorura; species Protaphorura armata. The sequence continues at coordinate 13,015 of JAQIXO010000606.1, forward strand.
TGGTTGATTCTCAGCTTCCACTTCTTGACGGTACAGTTTAGTCAATTCATCAGCGGCCAAGTTGAAACGAATGTCTAACCAAAATTCTTGGGAGTTTGCAAATTTTTCCGAATTGCATGGATGAATCAATACGTACAGTGATATTAACCACGTGGGCAAGTGTATTGGATGGTACGTAGAAAGTACAAGCTGTTCAGTCAGACTGTATTCCGGAGTCAAGTGAAGAACTTTAGCCAACGTGTTTGCTGTTTCCTGAATTCCTTGCAGAATGAGTGTTTGGTAGAAAGGTAATTCTTCACCATAGTAATTTTCAGTTTCACGGAGTAGTTCCTTTGCCGCCAGTTGTCTGAGATCATTTGCATCGGGATTTTCAAGGAGTTCACGTAACTGAATGTGGAATTTTCTTGGAGTGTCAATATTCTGTGAAGGCCAATTAAGTCCACAGCTATATGCAGCAGCTTTGACACTCTCAATGGCTAAATTCCATCGTTCTGCCATTCTTGGTAACTAAACCTTTGATCTCTGAAACAATGCACTGAAACGTTTTCCCAAACACGAGTCAGCTATAAATGAGTTGAACTTCTTGTATCGAAGTACGAGTATGCTCAACAGAGATAACACTGAAACCGAGCTAAATACAACACACACTCTTACAATACAACTATGTTGAACCTCCCCTTTAGATCCCAATTTGTATTTCAAATCCTTGTCAGCTGGTTTAGTATGATATTCAAAACAGTCACTCTTGTTTCTAGCTATATTTGTTACAGTATAACCGAGGGGTAAAGCAAAATCCTTGTCTATACAGAGATAGGCGAGGGGAGAAGGGGGATAGAGGAACTTGTACAGCAAAAAACCTTTCGAAACACACGACTCACACTGACGCTGAACGCTTTCTGACACCCCAGTAAGAACTGTGGGGATTAATATTGTTAAAATTGCAATCACTAACATAATATTTCTTGTTCACAAACTGGAGATGTTACCACTCTGACTCATTACCGACAACTGACGTAATTACACAAAATATGCCGGATTAACTACTCAAAATTATTCTTCCACGTCTTGGAAATGCGTACTGTCAGAATCCGAATCAGTGTCGGTGTAATATTCTGGATCTAATCCAAAAACTGCACATACAAGGTCATTTAACGTTTCAAATGGTCTTCCAGTTAGTTGAAACTTACGCTGGAGAGCTTCCTTAACTTTCCTCAGCTGAAGTCCCGAATTTAGTCCATCCTGAACAATTGAAGTGTCGATTAAACGGTTCAACTCTTCCTTGGATAATAGTCTTGGCCTTGTACTTAATCCAAATGTTTCAGTGCGTAATTTTTTTCGTGGCGGAGAATCATCGTCTTCAATTGTCATTTCACAAGCTTTGCACTCTATTCCGTTCGATGTACAATGTGTGACTGGTTACTTTCCGAAATAATTTGCTCTATTAACCAGAACGCCTGTTAAATCTTGGCCGAGGCCAAAGAATTTGAATATTCCGTTCTGGATTCAATCTTGGTCGATACCACGCTCCCAGACCCACAATCAGTATTATCATTAATGTAGAGCAGATGCTTTTGAACAACACATCCTTTGGCCTTGGTTGGTAATAAAATCGTAAATTCTCAATTTCATAATTTGTGAGTCTTAAGTGAAAGTCTATACATTCCCCTAAATGTGTAGTTTTGTTTTCCACCTTAACATTGACAGGAAACCCAATGTTTTCATCGGCGCACAAAAGTACCAGTGGCGTGCTAAGCTTAAATAGAACATATCCTTTGTTTAGGCAACGACGACAATCTTCGTTGATACTTCTAATGTATCTTGCCGTGCAGTGATGTGAGAACAATATAAGCAGTAACAAAAAGCAAAGGTGATAAACTCTTTCCCACATAATCAGTTAAATCTCTGTTTGGCTATATAGAACTGTTCAATTTCATCGTCAAAGTTAAACCAGGTCATATGAGGATCGACGTGGTGTTGCAAATATGATAACCAAACGTTTGTAAGATGTTCAAACATATACAGCTCTCCTTCACTTAATCCTATTTCTTTTAAAACTTCTTCTGCAGTCTTTGTAGCTTGAAGGACAATATCACAATCACTCGTAAAACCAGTTTTATATGTAAAATTATTTTTAACTATTATAATCGCATAGCTCACAAGTTGACGAAATGCGAAATAGTGGTTTTGCTTCCTTGTTTCGTAAGATGACAATAGTCTTTTCATTATGTACATGTATCTTTCTTCCGAACCTGTTTCTTTAGCGTTGCTGCCTCGAAGTAGCTTAATTAGAATAGCTCTAGCGTTGGTAGTTTCTGAATATGATCCTACATAATACAATGATTCCTCGTAAGCTCTCAGAAATTCCTCCGAAACGTTGGACTGCATTGCTTCAACGATTGATCATGACTGAGTCAGGATTGGGACTTTCAATGAGCATAACGTGTGACTATATATTTATACGTACAAGCGCCATATTTATAACCTATATGGTACTGAATAGTGCTTCCACTTTTGACAAATGTGTCGGGTCGAATTTTGAAGCAATGTACCTCTGCTTTGTCTGGTCAGGTCGTGAAACTATTGTGAAAATATTTTATTGTAGTTTAGGAACAATCAACCAAGCGATTCAATTATAATAAATTCTTTCAGTTTACATAATATTAGAAGATAGTTAATTAGTCCTGTCAAACGATGGAAACACGTGTGACACGACAGCGAGTTACCTTGTGAACAGAACAATTATGACGAGACGAGATATGGCATCTTAAACAGAAATCGATACACTTTAATGAAACAATTAAGTGGGATGAGATACATTTTTTAGGCTACAGTTTAATAATTATCGTATTTGTAAGCAGTCAGTCATCAGTGTACAATTCATCCCGTCTCGAATAAAAAAATAGTAGTTTCATCGCCGACTGTTACCTTGTGAGTTTGATCGTGGGAAAAAATTGAACGGCGTTCTTTCGTTGATTCCAACTCTAGCGTGGGAAAATAAATTCATATCGATCGTTCGATCGTCATCAATAGTTCAAATCGATGGATGAACGTGAGAAATTTTCACAAACTGATAAATCCAATACTTCAAAATTATCTGAATGTATGAAATCAGTGAAATATGCCGTCAACGTATTAACAATTGGCGACGCGTGTTCCCTATACATAGAATACATTAAGACTCTCATTTAAACTCTGTCTCGTTGAATCTTCAGCCAATTTTACTCTCTAATTAGTCTAATAATATAATCGATGCATTTGCTACAAAATAATCCCGTATCGTGATTTAAATTGTGTCATTGCTTATGAAAAATAAAAAGTCCCATGTTGGCTTTTTCATCTGTACATTTTATTCGTTTTTTTTGGCGCTAGAGCGCTAGACATGCAGAAAAACTATTTACAAGAACTATAAAACAAACATTAAAACTAGTACGGTAGAAAATTGAAACATTTAGATATTCAGTATAAATTCAATTGAATATCCCTAGTTCTGTATCTATACAACAATAGAATGAAATTTTAGCTAAAACTCTTTGACTAGACTACGGTATTAAACATTGCACGTAGTTAGACACTACTTTAGCTTAAACTAGGCCTTACTGAACAATAATTAATTTTAACTGAAAATTAATTTGTTATTAAGACAATTTTAGAATCATTGTAGCAGGATTCCTTAAAGTTTCCTACAACCATAATTATTTTATGCTGAAGATTATTGTACTATAGCAAACTATGCTAGAGTCGTTGCAGAAGGTTTCACAATTTCTTACTACTAAACTTACAGAGAAATTGCTAAAATACAGTATAAGCTAGATAACGCCATACAATAATTAAATTAAACTGAGATTATTTTTCTGTTCAAACAATTACTTCGTTGTAGAAGGTTATTCAATTTCTTTAAAATTTTCTACTACTAGAATTACATCTTAACTGTGAAAATTAAGGAGTAAAATATTAGTGTCAATACACTTATCTCAATAATAAACTACAATTTTTACTGCTTTTCTCCTAAAGTAGATTTAAATATTTAGTAAGTCAGACTCATCAAAGTATGGTAGTATAAAAATGTCTTATTCAAAAATTGGAATCAAGTTTTGAAATTAAATGTTTCGAGTGGAATGCTTAAAAGGTTTCAAGAAATTCCTTCCACTCTTCATCCGAAAACAATTGTAAAACCCCTGACACAGTATAATTTCCAACATTGGTCGGAAAGTTAGATTCTGGAAGAAGTGGTGGAGTTGCGAGTGCTGGAATGATGGGCATTATCTGGTTGTTGTTAATGTCCATTACCTCCTGAGCTGCTGGAGTCTTGTAGTTGTCCTCATTTGGAGTTACTACTGCATTCAGTTCACCATATACGGCTTCCTCTGTCACCTCTTCCATTTCGATAACTTCCTCTTCAGGTGTCAAATGAACTGCCTCAGCCGCCACCAACCCAGCAACAGGTTGAGGAATCAATTCTTCATTCTCATCAAGAGGGACCGGTGCATTATTCTGTTCACCATCATCCTCTGTCACTTCTTCCATTTGGATGACTTCGTCTTCAGGAGCCAAATGAACTGACTCAGTCACTGCCAGCCCAGCAACGGGTTGAGGAATCAATTCTTCATTCTCATCAAGAGGGACCGGTGCATTATTCTGTTCACCATCATCCTCTGTCACTTC
>JAQIXO010000607.1:0-17651 GCA_034700305.1 Protaphorura armata
ACAGCATTCAATGACCGATGTCCGGCAACCTCCAGTGATTCAAATAGCGCTCTCACATTTTTGTTCAAATCTTTACAACCCGTAAAGTTTTAAATGTCCTATATTCGCATTTGTTCTTGTATCCCAGCCCAATTTTTTGAAATGAACTTCTTGCAGGGTATAGTGTAGACCTTGACACTTTGTCGTCTTCCAGAGCTGTGTCAAAGGCGAATACAAAACACTCAGTCAAGTTCAACATGGTTTCTTCGAACGACGTGTCATTCTCCATGGGTTACCTTTTTCCCGCTAAATGTGTAACGCCAAATGCGAATTTTCCTCCATCTACAACTTTTCCGATCCACTCAGCATATGCGGACCTGTAAAACCTGAGTAGAGAAAATCCCAAACGAGTTCAATTTGATCAGCAGCGCGTGACGCGATCGAGCGCCCCCATTTTTTTCTGATTCTGCAATTATCTTTCCAACATATTTTTCTTTTTCCAACTGCTTTCTTTGTTCTGGATATGCTGTTGTTTTATTCCTATCGTCCGAATCCCCATTTAGGCCTGCCTGCATTATCTTCGACTTCTTCTGTTTGTTAATTAGATTTTTAGTATTTTTGCTTTCTTTCACTCCTTCAGGTATCCGCTTTGCTCTCGTTATTTCTGGCTTATACGCTGTCTTTTCCGTTGTATGGAATTTTTGTCCGTCAACAATATTGCTGCTTATAGATTTAAGTATGGATTGCCAGCTTCGGTTGATTGGATAATGTCAAAATGCATTGGAATATCTTCATCATATGGGCAAGCCTTTGGTTTTTGCGCCTTTGGTTTCAAGGTCCCTGTAATGTTTGGATTAAAGTTTCTGTGTCTCTTTGCTATTGCAGTTAAACGAATACACTCCTATGTATGGCTATTCTTGCATTTTTAGAGATTGCACACTTGCAGAGATAGCACACTTGCATCTTTCATAGATTCCTCGGGGTTGGTCTTACAGAAGACGTTGAACTAGTTTTTATTATAAGTTTGTATTACGGCTGCAGTCGGTTTATTTATTAAACTCAGTGCCCCATTTATAAGGATGGTAGGAGATATACTTGTGTTGAAAGTTGAAACCGGTGGGGAGGTTGCGGAATCATTGATTGCGGATGATATTGAATGTGTATTGGTTTGAGTGACCCGCGTTTCTGTATGATTTGCCACTAGTGGGGTATTTGGTGTCGGAATTGTTGTTAAGGGTGTTGCTGGCATGGACGTTTGTATAGCCTTCTTCCCAGAATGGTTGGAGTAACCAATGATCCATCTGCTTATAATATTTTAGTGCAAACGGTCTCATAACTTTACAGACTGTTGTATGAACTTAACAAAATCCTCATGTTGGTCCTCCCTAATTGCGTAACTCTAGTGTTTGATATGTCGATATGAATATTTTTGATGGCAAATGATTCCCTCAATTAGCTATGGTGCTCTAGTAGGAGAACTGGAACGGAACTTGTCGTATTATCTAATAGATATCGTCCATGACTCCTCAATGGGTATTAAACTTTAACCTTAAAAGTGTTGGTGGAAACTGATTGAGATGGACCAAAATGTGGAAATACTTCACGATCAATAATCACTATAAATAAATAAAGATATGAGAACAAGGTTCAAATGAGGACTTTCTTTTTTTGACCCTACATCAGGCGTACAGTAACAGGTAAGCCGTATGTGCTAATTTCGCAAAGAAACAATTCTGTGCGCAAATGTCTATAACACAATATCACTAATTCTTCGCAGTTAGCTGTTGCGAAAAACAGAGCTTTCTTATCTTATGATGTTAATATTACATTAAATTAATTGAACTGCTGGTTAGTTCATTTTGAAACTCCGCATTTTCATCTGGCATCTCTGCTATTACTTGTTCCATTGGATCATGATCTGGCTATACCCAGCTGTAATTGGGAGTTTCCGGTGGTTCCCGAGTTACAAGTGGTGGTCTGTTGACTTCCTCGCTCTTGCAGCAGCTGAAGCAGTTGCCATGTCTCCAAATCTAAAGAAAAATATGTATTTACTCAAAGTTATGGTCTTAGAATGCAATGAAACACTTCCGTGTGACAACCTGACTTATCGAACTGTGTCTTGAATATGCTTCCTTATAAAGTTATCGTTATGAAAAGCTACTATTAATAGTAGCTATTGCTCTGATATACATAGTAGTGATGCATTGCGTTTGCGAAATATTCTCACCTTGTCAGCAACTCTTGTATACCAGCATTAATCAACGAACTCCATACATTTAATCTCTAGCCTATTAGGGTTGGAATTGTTTAAAACTGAATTCTCCCCGCGGGCAATACCTATAGTTTTAGTGTTCTGGGTTCTGTGTGTTTGAATTTTAGTATAGCCTGAACACCCAGATGACACTTGTAGGAAGTGCACGACTCGACTCACTCGTCGTTGCTTTCTATTCTAGCCTAACGTGCAGTGCACTGTCAAAAAATTGTGTGCAAAAAAATAAAGAGGCGAAGATAGATCATGACTGATCCGTCCAGTAGTTTTGCGCCACAGTAAGCCACATTTGAATTTTCCTCCATCGTCCACTTTTCCGATCCACCCAGCACTATGCGGACAAGTAAAACCTGAGTAGAGAAAATCCCAAACGAATTCACTTTGATCAGCAGCGCGTGACGCGATCGAGCGTCTCCTCTCTTTTTCTGATTGTGCAATTTTCTTTCGGACAAATTTTTCTTCTTAAAGCTGCTTACTTTGTTCTGGATATGCTGTTGTTTTATTTATATCATCCGAATGCCCATTTAGGCCTGCCTGAATTGTCTTCGACTTCTTCTGATTGATCATTAAATTTTTAGTATTTTCGCTTTCCTTCACTCCTTCTGGTATTCGCGATGCAGTCGTTATTTCTGGCTTATACGCTGTATACTATCAACATTATTGCTGTTTATAGCGTTAGGTATGGATCGCCAGCTTCGTTCGGTTGATTGGTTTTTGTCAAGTAAAATGGTAATTATTTTCACTCTACCTGTAAGCATCCAGTACGTAATTTGTAAGTTATTCGGTATATTGCGGCAATGTCTGGCGTCGACTGGCCTGCCGGATACACAGAAGAAATTTGACTTGTTTGGCCCATAGAACAAGTTGTTTTGGTTTTTGTTGGACGGTACAAATACAATGTAACGATTCTAGAGTTATCTGATTCAACATAGTAGAATACCCAACCGTATTTACCGCATGCCATGACCTTCACTTACTTTCGCACAATCGGTTAAGAATTTCAACTTTACTTTCAAGAAATATGTAAAGTCCGTAGTATATTGAGGGAATCCATACCTGCCTTTACGACAGACGTCAATTGATTTGCCATTAACAATTTTTCCAATTCACCTAGGCTTGGTCCTGTATCTTCCAACAATCTGCACTATGGTTGAAACATAGAAGTCAGGATACTTTTTGTCGCATTTAATGACAATCGATCCTCCATCAATGAATCATCACGGTTTATGAGACGTTTAACTGGTCAACTTCCTCCGATGTTTTCCTGATAATTATTTCTGTGCGCCCCACCAGTTCTTTGAACGCCAAAGAGTTTTCCTCAATTCCCAAGCTCCCGGATTGATTCACGATATCATCTAATCGAATAATCGGAATAGCAGTATTCTTAATGAGGGCCCTATCTATCTCTATCGGTAATAGTAAGATAGAAATCTCCCGCAAATCGGGTCATGCTGTATGCTCTGGTGCGTATCTGCTGGACTACTAGTGCTTCTGTCGCTGCTGCTGGAACCGTGGTCGGGTTCGGAGTTTGTGTCGTTTATCCAGGCTCTTGGTTGAAACTGCACATTATTTCGAAGTTTAAAGTATTTATTAGTTATTAAAATTTATAATATTAGTCTCAGAAGACTTTCCATCATATAGACCATCCACTGCCCAAATGTTCTATTTCGGGAGTTTAACCGCGCCCATCTCCTCTCTTCCGAGATATTGTCCATGATGTACAGATAATCCTCATCCTGGAGTATTGTATTCTCTGAAATGCTAGCTGGACATTCGGACTTTTCTGTGGTGGTATGTACTACCGTCTTTGCCGTGGTGGACATGTAGGCTGTGACGGCCATCGAGAAGAATACTAGAACAACTCCAATCCAATACCAATCGCGGCGGTTTATTCGGGGAAAAAAGGTTCGTTTGGGTAGAGCAAGCGGTTCAAATACAGCTGGGAACTGTGGATTATAAATATAGCCTTTGTAAGCAACTGTACATGACTATTCAACTTTTTCAGTTCAGTTCAGGAATCAGTTGGACCAAATGTCAAAATATATATTACGATATTTCTTTGATGCGAAAAATGTGCGATCCCTGTTAGATCCACGTAGTGTGACACCGAGTCAGTGACGCTGCGCGAAGTTGTAGGGTTGACTGAGCTCGAGGTCATTGAGACTTCTAGTTTGCGACGAGAGAGCATAATCATTAATATTATAAATCTACAAGACTACACGACTTTGAAATTAAGTATATGGATGGTTATTTTGTGGAACAACTAATTCCATTGACCTTTCGAGAGATAGTTGAGACTCGAGCCAATTCTGAAATTTTCGAAATTACAATCCGGCGGGTCCCTCACGGGATTACTGGATTTTTACTTATAGTCTTAACCGTCAAACCAATGGCTCTGGCGGTAATCCAGAAGAATACTACAACTCCAATGCAGTAACAATCACCAACAGACCAAAATGTGAAAACACTTTACTATTAATCTAACTGGCGAATATTGTGCAGTTGTGATTTCCTGATCCCTCGTGATGGCATTACTAGAAGTCAGCGCAGTCATGTACGCCGTAGTTGTACCCCTGGCATATTGACCCCCTGTTTGGTGCTAATAGTACACGCTACCTCTTACATTACATCCTCAATTCTCTTCGTGTTTTTGGTCACTGCTTTTACTACATACTTACTTCGACAAACAAGGCTCTGGGATTTATCGAGGTACATCGTATCTTTTTGGCTGTGGAGTATAAGCAATGTTACACGTTTTATGTCCGTACACACCGAACAGCGCTACAAGATTTGTATTGTCTGGTTGCACAGGACAGCTCTCGAATATTTGTTTTACATCCGGATGCACCGGACAGCTCTCCAAGATTTTCTTTATGTCCGGTAGCTTTTGACAATCGCAGGACAGGGTGGGTAGAACAGTGTTATTTAGGTTAAAACAAATCACTGAATGTTCAGGGACAGGAATGGTTATATTCGGGGGTGCTGCCGTCGTTGCGTTCGTCGTTCCATTTGCCGTAGATTTTGTTGTTGTTGGTGTTACCGTTTTTGGAGGGGTGGTCACTGCCCTGTACATCGGCCAGGAACTGCGAATGTAGATGGCTCTGGCAAATGTAAGGTGAGTGCAAAGGCTGGTGTGGTAGTGGTCGTGCTCGTCGCGCTTGGATGTCAAAATCCTTCACTGTTGTATACGCGAATACGGTGCCTGGGGCGCGATTACCGTTGATAACTTGCGAGGGAATAAGACTAAAAAATTCCTGCTGGACTTTGTTGGGTTTGCGTTGTACATCTTAGTGTAGATAATGTTCAGTTGTAGAATTCGAAGCAGGAGCCACACAACTTTGGAAGCTGATGGCATCCGGTAAAGCCGACCAATGTTCTAAATGAAAAGTGTGCGATCCCTGTTAGAGCCAAGTTCTTTGGAGTGAGCCATGCATTCCTTAGTGGCGTTGCGCGCAGTTGTAGGGTATATGGAGCTCGCGCTCATTGCCATCAGACGAGAATGCATAAAACTGGTGCACTAGTCATAACTGCATAACTGTAGTGTCAATCTACGGCTGATGCATGAACCTAATCTAAGTCCGTTTTCTTTTTCATTAAAAATCATGTTTAGTGTTACCGATCGTTGTCTGCAACTCAGGCAAACCATATCGCCCTAAAAGCAAACATGTGAATGAAAGGTGTCATTAGTTTAGAAAATGAGGAACGTTATGTCTATCCAGATATAATTTGCCGACTTGTCGAGTCTAAAGAGTTCATCTCATAATAATTGCTCCCCAAACTACTCCAGTGACTAGGATTTATCAGCTTATAATAATTTTTCACAAATGGTCTCCCGCGTTTATGCAGGGGTGACGACATAGTCTTTTACTAATAGTTTGCATACGTTTGCTCCGTTCTCGTAGCTTTGTTCGCCTTACAATGGAACTGTCTCACCTGTTACAAACGGATTGACCTCAAACTTGTAACGGACATTGGTATCAACTAATATCCATATCACATCGGCAGCCTTCCACATGCGCACCACGCAGCTGCGCGCGAATGATTATCCCCATATTTCCCCACACACCAGGGCGTCTTAACAACCCTTGTTAGGGATAGCTACGCTATCCAGGTGGGTCCACTAGCCGATTTTCCTAAGACCATCCTTCGGGACTGGGTGACGTCATAGAGAGGTCATTGCCCTGTCGTATTTCCTTAAGCATTACGAGGACGGTCCCGGATGGCATGCGATTTTTACACAGGCCGTCCCGTAGGGTATGCAATTTTTACACAGGCAGTCCCGGCATGCAATTTTTACATGTAAAACGCTTAACTATTAGGGGCACGGTCCCAAACAATGGCCATTGCTTTGGCATGGGGAAATCGGCTAGTGGACCCACCCGGGTAGCGCAGCTAGCCAAACAAGGGTTGTTAAGACATCCTGCCACATACCATCATACCAGAAAAAAATTGATGCATTTATTTTACTCTCATCTTACAGTATTTGGTAACCACGGTAGCATGAAATCTGCACCTGGGGACTATAATACCTCAAGCGATTTTCGTACAAGTAGCTAACGTTGGGATACACCAGACTTATAATATCCATTCGAGATACCCATTTCATTGCAAACTTACCTCACGTAACGACGTACCCCACCTGGTAATGTTAATGCCTGGGTCAGAATTTACAGATTTTCTATGACTTCTTCATTGCACGTGTCGCGATATTATCTTACTATTTCGCCAATTTGTTTCGTATGGTAGATTACCTAATAGTGCGACTTCGGACATAGTCTTTCATTCGCACTCATCTAAAAAGTAATCTACAGTACCCAAGTACAATGAAAACGCAAACACCCTTTGAGTATTTAATCTACGTATGTACTGTATCCTCCGCAGAACCACTTATGACTCCAATTAAGTGTTACTCGATAACAAAATCAAATCCAGAATCTTATATTTATACCATATGGCCGACACCAAATTGTTGGTGAAAAATCAAAATGTGTGTACTGTAATGTTTGACTGTTGTGTGTTTGATGCTAAATTCAAGGAAACCCAAAAGTAACTCTCTTTCTTGTACATTACATAAAATATGCAATGCTAAGACAGTTAGTTCTGGGCTACTCTGCTCAGGCAGGCATGCAAGTATAAGTTCATTAAGTTAGTTAAAAAAAATAATTATGTAATAACAGTTGTTGACTATAATTATAATCAAATCAAATCTCAATTTTAATTATGTATTTAGTCTCTGAATCCAAAATGCTTTTTTCGTATTTAACAAACATAAATTGCTCTGTCATTTATTTTTGACTTATTGTTAGTTTAATTATTATGTGTACTTTTGATGTATTATTTATGATTTTTGTAATTTTCTGTGATTGAACCTCGGTTATATTTTATAATCTGTAAAAAATAATGTTTCAGCATGGAGCGATAATAAAGTAAAAAAACGTGAAGATTAGGTACGCAAAATTTTGTGAATGTGAAATTCCGATTTCCCAACAGAAAATATATTCACGAACTAGGAATTAGTGAGTTCAGTCTTCAGTAGAGGGTTATGTTTCTATACACATGAATTTTTATTGTTGGACATTGATACACAAACACAATAAATAAACCATTGAGTAGGGCATTTTAACCTAATAACGGAAAATCGGATTGAATGTGTATTCATGTAGTCCATGACCTAAAATATTCAAACCATCACTACTGTTAGCTTCATGACTCGGCCCAGCCAGATTTTCCATCCCAGGTGCACTTGACACCCTCACTTTTGAATTGGATTGTTTTCCAGTCCCGCCATGAGCCTTTGACCTCAAGTGTTGTGTCAAGTACTCCTTCAATTTAAATTCCTTCCCACACAAATGACAATTGAACGGACCAACATGACACTGATTTTCTCCGACCTTGACTGAATGTTTACAAGCCATATGTCTACACATGGATGAATAAGCCTTGAAGGCTTGTCCACACTCGGAGCACAAATGTTCTTGGTCTTTTGAAGAATGTTGAGTTTTAACGTGACCCTTCAAACTCCCTTTGGTCATGAATCCTTTGGGACAGTGTGGACACAAATGAGTTCGCTCTCTGTCCCTCCCTTTATGTACTTCCTTATGACTCCTCAATTCTTTTCCTTCCACGAATCCTTTTCCACATTGGTCGCACACAAAATCTAATTTTTTCTCATGGGTGACCTGCAAAAAAAATATTCAAATAATATCTTTTTTAAAGTTTTTTGAAAATTACGAGTGGAAATTTGAAATTTTGAAAATGACGGATTTTTACTAATTTCAAATTTTTGAGACTTTTTTGAAAAAAAATTTTGAGTGAGGAATTTTTTTTTGAAAATCCCATGGAGCTATCAGGTTAGGTTAGAACTCGTTTAGATCCTTCGTTTAGTTTCTTCTTCAAATATTTTTTCCAAAATATTCAAATATATTTTTTTTACATTTGATGTGAGTGTGTTGTATTATTAATTTTTATAATTAATTAATTATTTTTTCTAACCTTAACATGACGGAGGAGTCCACCTTTATGTGGATAACTTTTCTCACACTCGGGATATGTACATGTAAAATTTCGTATGGTCCTTTCCTCAATTTCCTTATGTTTTTCTGCGTGAACCATCATCATGTGTTTAGCACTAAATTTTTTCCCACAACCCGGATGAGGACATTCAAAATCCCTTGCACCTAAATGTACTGTCCTAACATGACGTTTCATGGAAGAAGGGGTTGGAAAATACATGGAGCACACTGGACAAGTTTGTGTGTCTTTGAGTCCACCCACTCCATGTTTAGAATTCTCATGATGTCGAAGTGCACGAGGGGTCTTGTACTCAGCTAAACAATCAATAGCAGAGCATTTGAACATTTTAACGTTGGAATGGGTCAGGAGATGAGTTCTGAGGTCATCTCGTCTCAAGAAAGAGCGAGAACAGCCAGGAGTAGGACAACTATGTGGACGAAGACGAATTGGTTCATGGATTTGCTTATGACGACGCATTTTACTAGGAGAACTGAAAGTTTTGGAACAAGTAGGACATTGGGTTAATGTAGGATTGTCTGGGTGGAATTTAGTTAAGTGACGAGAGAGTTTACGTTGGGTAACGAAGGTCAGAGGGCATAAATTGCAAGGGAATGGGACAAAGGTTGATGAACGTGTGCCAATGTGTGGTCGTGGTCTTGTGTGAATCTTTGCTTTTGTGGCTTTGGCCCTCCTTTGTTTATCCTTCTCAATTTTCTTTTCACGGGATTTCTCTGGAAAATTAATGAAACAAATTATTTTTAAAATACCGTGAAGAATTCAAAACTAGATTTTTTTTTATATTTTTGTGACGTTTTTTGTTTTAATAGATTGTAAGCAAAAAAATTTTAAAATGTAAAAAAATGTATCATGATAATAGTGATGAAAAATGAAAATAGATAGAAGTATTATTCCTTACGGATGAGTGCTTGTAGACGAGGATTCTTTGACCGTGACCTTAAGTGCCGAGACTTTCGAGTTTTGATTGGGTGTGGGGTGTCAGAATCAGAGGAATAGATATCATGGTTGATTTGGAGTGATTGGAACACGACTTCTTGAGACACGTCTTCGTCTTCATTCTCATAGTCAGACAAAATTTCTTGTTTAATGAATTCTGGTTCCGAATCACCACTAGAGGATCCCCAAAGTATCGATTCCTTCACGATGGACTCACGAAAGAAAGAGTTGATGTTGGACAACGTCAACAGTTTAACATATCTGGTGTACAATTCACTCAGGAGAGAACCACAACTTGAACATGTAAAAATGGATGAAGAACGAAAGTCTCTCATCCGAATCTGGGGTCACAGAATAAAAAACATTAATAATTTTTGAAAATTTTATTTAGATTAATTTTAATTGATATTTATTTATTTATCTACCCGGTTTAGTTTGAGATGAGCCTCAAAGATAACGGTGAGTGCCTCTGGAATGGGTACCATTTTGACCTGTCCATCCTCTCCTTCGGTCATGAGTGTAGTGACCTGTTCCAAGGGTCCAGTCACTCCACCCTCTCCAGGCAGACACAGAAGGACGTGACAAATTGAACATGAAGAGTTACTACTCTTGTCCACGTCTAAAACGTCCACGTCCATCATGTACTGCTTTTTTAGGAATCTAGAGAGTAAAACAATTCAATATCCAATTAGGTATGTTTAAAATAAGAACGAGTTGATGAGTCGTCATAAAACTTCATTAAAAAAATAACGTTAAAAATACATTAAAATAATTATTATCACTTTGTTTGTTAACAAGACTGGATAATTGGGGAGGGAATCGAGAGAGATTGTATTTTAGTCAAAAATACAGACAGAGCGACACACGTTCCCAGTTTTTGTCATACAAAAATTTTGAAGATCACTTTTTACATTTACCAATTCTCTAAAAATTTATCAATTTAGAAAAATAAGCGGATATGTTAAAATTTTATGATTTAAAAATGGGTTCTTGGCCAAACTAAAATTCTTCTGAAAAATTGACCGAAGAGTCCCCCAACACAGAACTGCTTGGAAATACAATGCAGATGCACTCGTGTGTTGAAAAATAAATATAAATGACTTGGCTTGACCCACCTAAAAAAATTTCATAATTTTTTAAAATATATGAATAATATTTATCGGATAACATAAGTAACTTACTTATGTTATCCGATAAATTACTTACTTAAAGTAAGTACCGTCCGTGATCGTTTGTAATGAAGGGAGTCTGGATTCTGGATATTGACCTTTGACACTCACTCTTTTGTACTGTGCTCTGCAAGTGTAATTATTTTAACCAATCAAATAATTTAATTAAAGGGTAACAAATGAGTGAAGAAAAGAAAAAATCCCGAATTTTGTTTCATAATAATTTTTACTTTCTATTTCGTATTTTGAGGATTTGAATTTGGTGGACATTTCTCATGTCTTCTCTTCGAACGAACAGCCCGTACTCTATACCTTGCATACTCTACAGGGTGGTTCATATATGACAACACCCGTAATATATTTAACTACTAGGCTAGGGTTTATAAAACTTCAAAAATTATTTTCAATTCAACATGAAAATTTTGATCAGTTATCAGAAGTAATTCAAGCCGCAACATAGTGAAGGAATTTGAATGAGATCTTATCACAGTTAACTGAGCAATCTGTTACATAGATAATCAATAAGTTTTGTTGGTAGTCTATGGATTGATCTGGTTAGACAAAAATCAATCAACAATAAAATCAATTTGCTACATAAAACACGTTTTAATTGGACAACAGTGGACAAAGCATTAATATTATGACGCAACCCAACACAATGCAATGTAATTTGGAAACAATAATGTAATATGTAAGCGTGAAGAAGAGGACAAGCATGCCAGAAACGTGTGTGTAATTGAAAACAATGTCTTAAGCGAATATTTAAAGACGTGTATCTTCTAATTACACAAAACAAATCTGACGAAGGCAATACAAACAAATGCAAAGTGTAACTAGACATTGAAAATCCATCAGAACTCTGCGCGACTTTCATACAGTTTTTAACAGTTTTATAATTACCAGAACTAGTAAGCCCTATATCATTAAAAACGCTAATTAAATAGTGACTCCAACTACATTAGGTAAGATAAAATGTTGACAACTTCTTCATTCTTGCCAAAAAGCTAACAAGTAACTGCTAAGTACATCATGTCTACTGACTAGGACCTTTACACGTCCGACTACATATAATTGATAGTTTACTTGAAGGTAAGAAGTAGGAATAGTGTTCCGTTTAACAGCATGTCGATTAGTGTAACTTTGGCTCTTTTCTCCATGAAGAAAAACCCACCGATTTGACAACGAATTGGTGTAAATGATTTTTGTACTTTGTACAAATACAATCTGTCCAATTTGTTCCCTCCTTCTTTTGAAATAGCCAGAAGTAGCCTGAACTTGAATTCCGATGAGTACGTGTACATATTGGTCATTGCGTATGATCCAGCCATGAGATTCCCGTGCGTGAATAATGTCATACTGAGCAAACAAATAGCGATGAGTGGATAAGATTTTGTGAATCGAATGGAGCACGAGGCAGAACTCATTGCAAATATTCCAATGAGGACCCCAAGTATTGGAATGATGAATTGGGCGAAGGATGTGTTGAACATAATGCTCATTATCATGAGTTTTCTGTACAGATCAGCACACTCCAGGTTACTTCTGGTATTTCCGTCGTCGAACCACTCAATGCTAAAAATATACATACTCGAATTAGGAAGAACACTTTAACATTTAGAATTAGTTCATACGTAAATACCAAATTTTCCGAGCCCAAAAACTGATGCTGACGATATAGATGAAAATTTGAGCGACATGGAAACCGAAAATTATACCAGATTTGGAGTTGAACGTGTAGTCAAGTATAGCGGAGAAAATACGAGTGTAAATATTTTGATAACTGGGCGGTAAAACTGAGTAAATGTAACAAGGTATGTTTGGAAATACAAAAGACACGATGGCGAAGGAAAATGTAAAAAGCTGTGGTGCAAACTGTGACAGTCGGAACAGCTTTTCCCGAATATTTTTCTTCAAGAAGACTTGACCAAAATATTCCTTACCTAATTAAAATTTTAAAATAAAAATACAAAATGACTGAACTCAACGGATTGAAAATTACATATTATAGTGTACCTGCTTCCCTGTTAAAACTGAGTATTTGATGTGTCAGGTGAAACATTTCAGAACTGTAGAGACTCAAATTTAAATTGCACCAGGATGAACACAAAGAACAAACGCAAATGAGTCCGTGCACTGCTACCTCCAGGAGGGACAATCTGGACTCATGATACGCTTCCATTGACACGGGAATTCTTAGTAATACAAATAAAGTTTGAGTGTAAGTTAAAATTGTATTGAGCTTCACAAGTACGGACTTCAATTTGGACTTGGTTGGTACGAGTGAACACCTGTCAAAATTCCAGTCGTATGGAATTAACCACAATTTGCAACTAAGCTTGGCAAATAGATTCCAAACACTTATTTCAATTTGAGTCATCATTTTAGCTTAGTATTTGGAGTGCTTTTACCCGAAATTTAAGAATGCCCCGATTTTCTTAGAGTCCAAGAATGAAATGATTCTATGACGATGATTTATCTCAAACCAAAAAAATCCTATCAAAAACACTGTTCTACTGGCGTTTATAATTATGTAATTTCATAATTAGGGAAATAATTGAGTTCCACCATGCCAGGTAATTATTCTCAACTAGCGAACCCGTTGCTAAACAGAGTTGAAGGAGTATGGTCTGCCTGCAAGAGTTACCTAATTTAACAAAGTAATAATGTTACTGGATCATCCCCGTGCGTTGTCGCTGTCCCCGTGTGTGTGATCACTGCGCGCCATCATCGGTGACCGACGGGTGAACTCAGCCCACTCACACGACACGGCCGTGGGATGGCGGTGAAAGAACACATAAGTTGAAAGAGTGAGAGATGAAGAAGAACGCGAGTAGGGTGTCTGTGTCTCGTAATCTATTTAAAAAAGTATACGGGGCCCGCTTATATTCATTTTCGCTACACAAATGTATTTAAAAAATTACACGGACCCGACTTATATATTTATTTACGGTGCACAAATCTATCTAAGAAAATATACGGACCCGGCTTCTACTCATTTACGGTACACAAATCTATTTTTGATGACGTGACGTCACACTGCACTATAATTACTAATAATAATATTAACGGTAACCACTAACCTTCGTCAGTTTTCTTTTGTTGTGTGTTTCGGGTGTGAAAAGTGCAGTATTTTCTGTGACCGTTGACTTGAGCGAACGAATAAATTATGAGTGGACAAATGTAGTGTAAAATATAATACGGAATTGGACAATTTTTTAAACCTGATCCACGCATTACACTAAGCCGTGTGTTGTGCTTGAGTAAGAGGGGATAAAAAATAACTAAATCCAACGCCAACATACACACTACAGGGAAGAGACATGAGAGCAGGGGGTAGACCCGGTATAAGCCCCGTCAAGGTTAAATGTACATACAAAAGCACAGCGATGTTCCAACCCACACATTCCTCAAATTCCAGAGCATTGATGACACACTGGAGAGCATGGGAATATCATGGGATGGCACCTGTTTGAAATTAAATATTGTCTGGATTTTACTAGGCAAGGCAGCGCGGCGAGGCCTCAGATGTGTAATTATATTAACTACTACTGTTAGTAAATTACGACATCGTCATTCTATTGCTACACATACGAATTAGTATTTGCAGAATAGAATAAAACTTATTTGACACACAGCATAACCAGAGGGAGAGAGAAAGAGCGTATAATTAATTTAATTAGTAATTTAGGTCAATTTCGTCAATCGATCAATTTGTCATAATGACCATGTGTGTCCATACTATTTATGGGGTGTCCAGGAGTAGAGAGGCCCACATTGTTTTTTGTTTGCATTCTAACAAAAGTTGTTGTAACAGCCAGTAATATTAGCGTTGTGAAATATAATTGTTCGTATTTACTAGTTATCCTAACTTCAAAAGTATGAATTTAATAACATACTTTTTTCATAACATATCTAATATCTGACTATATCTTAATTTCAATTATCAGTGCATAAAGATGATGATACATGCACCGATGGCTGGCGTTGTTGGATCGAAGGGATAAATGGAAGGGCGTGCAGAAACATAATTTCAACGGTGCATGGGGATATCCCAGGAAATGTCTCTTACCATCAGATGTGGTAACTGTATATTATGCACGAATACTACAGTTTGGCTTAGAACTGTGGTATTTTAATGTAGTGTTTTACGTGTTCTTATAAAACCCAGTGTTGACCTAGTACCTATTACTATTGAGAGTCGGTGTACTACTTTGCATAATTGATATGATAAAAATTTAACCCTTATCAGATCACACTTAACATTTTATTATTTTAGAAAACGAATTGCCGCACTGCTGGACAAAGATGCAGGGGAATGGGATTTGGTTTCGACCCTTGTTGTGAAGGCCATGCTTGCCAACAGCAAGACAACAGGTGCGAGTTAATTGATGGTTGAGGTGTATTCGTAAACACTAGGCAATTAGTCGTGCGTCTAGTACAACTCTACCGCAATATTATCATATTGCGGTAATTCGGTAGTGACTCCAATTACCTTAGGTAGAGAAAATGTTGACTACTTCTTTATTCTGGCCGACAAGGTAACAATTAATAGGAACTGCTAAGTATGTCACGTCGACTTACTAGGACCTTGAGACGTCCAACTACATATAATTG
Source organism: Protaphorura armata (assembly GCA_034700305.1). NCBI lineage: Eukaryota > Metazoa > Arthropoda > Collembola > Poduromorpha > Onychiuridae > Protaphorura > Protaphorura armata. The sequence continues at coordinate 15,499 of JAQIXO010000607.1, forward strand.
ATAGTTTACTTGATGGTAAGAAGTAGGAATAGTGTTCCGTTTAACAGCATGTCGATCAGAGTTACTTTGGCTCTTTTCTCCATGAAGAAAAACCCACGGATTTGACAACGAATTGGTGTAAATGATTTTTGTACTTTGTACAAATACGATCTGTCTCGTTTGTTCCCTCCTTCTTTTGCAATAGCTAGTAGAAACGTATGTTTGAATTCGGATGAGTACGTGTACATATTGGTCATTGCGTATGATGCAGCCATGAGATTCCCATGCGTGAATAATGTCATACTGAGCAAACAAATAGCGATGAGTGGATAAGATTTTGCGAATCGAATAGAGCAAGAGGTAGAACTTATTGCACATGTTGCAAGGAGCAGCTCAAGGATTGGAATGATGAATTGGGCGAAGGATGTGTTGAACATAATGCTCAGTATCTTAAGTTTCCCGTACAGATCAGCACACTCAAGGATACTTCTAGTATTTCCTTCGTCGAACCACTCAATGCTAAAAATATACATTAGGAAGAACACTTTAACACCTACAATTCGTTCATACTCTCCATAACTGTATATACTATAACAAATACCAAACTTTCCGAGCCCAAAAACTGATGCTGATGATATAGATGAAAATTTGAGCTGCATGGAAACCGAAAATTATAACAGATGTGGAGGTGAAAGTGTAGTCAAATATAGCGGAGAAGATGCGAGTGTAAATATTTTGATAACTGGGCGGTAAAACTGAGTAAATGTAACAAGGTATGTTTGGAAATACGAAAGAAACGATGGCGAAGGAAAATGTAAAAAGCTGTGGTGCAAACTGTGACAGTCGGAACAGCCTTTCCCGAATATTTTTCTTCAAGAAGACTTGACCAAAATATTCCTTCCCTGATTAAAATAAAATACAAAATGAATGAACACTACAAAATGAATGAACACTACAAATTGAATATCACACATATTATATAGTTTACCTGCTTCTTTGTTGAAACTGAGCATTTCATGTGTAAGGTGAAACATTTCAGAACTGTAGAGACTCAAATTTAAATTGCACAAGGATAAATTCACAGAAGAAACGCAAATGAGTAAATGCACCGCTACATCCAAGAGAGACAATTTGAAATTACGATACGCTTCAATTGACACGGGGATTCTTAATAACACAAATGAAGTTTGAATGGAAATTAAAATTATATTGAGCATCACAAGTACGGACTTCAATTTAGACTTGGTTGGTACGAGTGAATAGTTGTCAAAATTCCAGTCGTATGGAATTAGCCACAATTTGCAACAAAGCATGGCAAATAAATTCCAAACACCTATTTCAATTTGAGTCATCATTTTAGCTTATTAATATTTTAAGAGCTTTTACCCAAAATTAAAGATTGTCTTGCTTTTCTTAGAGTATATGCATGAAATGATTCTATGACGATGATTTAAACCAAAAAATTTCTATCTATCAATACCAATCTTCTTTTGGCGTCTATAATTAAGTAATTTAATAATTAGGGAAATTGAGTTCCACCATGCTAGATAATTAGTCTCAATTTTGCGCGGCGAGGCCTAAGTAGTGCAATTATATTAACTACTACTATTAGTAAATTGCGACACCCTCATTCTGTTGCTATATACGAAAAGTATTTATAGGAAAGAATAAAATTGATTTGACAAATAGTATGAGAGCGCGTAGCCAAAGTATAGATAATAATTTATGTTAGTTTCGTCACTCGATCAATTTGTCATAATGACCATGTTTGAGCCTGAGCGCTTTCGATGATTTCTCCGATACTTTCGACCTATGATGATAGTATGTGTCGGTAGCAGTTAATCACGTTTCAAAAACTCAGTAAATTAACGTACAAATGGTAATTAATTCGAAAGACAACGATAAACTGTGAAATACACTACTCAATCACATAAGAATTAGAACTCATTTTCGTTTGATAAAATTTAAATTGACGCCATCCACTATGTGCGGGGATAAAATGAGCCAATTCTAATAGAAAGAACTTTTCCGTGCCAATCCTGCGGTATCCGTTATAATTGTGCTTTCTTATCTTTCTTTGTAAAAGTCAATTTACCATGTGATCAGATACGGACAACGAAAGAGAACTCACTTTTTTCACAATAAAAAGTTGAACTTTCCAAAAAAGGCTCGTG